>SATY01000811.1:0-17487 GCA_004335155.1 Ascochyta viciae
GAATAGTTGAATAGTTGAATAGTTGAATAGTTGAATAGTTGAATAGTTTAATAGTTTAATAGTTTAATAGTTTAATAGTTTAATAGTTTAATAGTTGAATAGTTTAATAGTTTAATAGTTGAATAGTTTAATAGTTTAATAGTTTAATAGTTTAATAGTTTAATAGTTTAATAGTTAAGTTATTAATTAGTGTCTTACTAGCTTTTATTTAGTTAGTAGTTTAGTACTAACTGTAATATAATAAAAATAGGCAGCACATTATAGCAGCGTAGCAGCGTAGTAGCACTTTATAGTAGTAGCAGCGCAGTAGTGTTGCAGTAGGCAGTATAGAGTATTAAAATATGCTTAAAATTCACACTAAGATATATATAGACAAAAAACAATAACTTTATATAGTAATAGCAAAGCATAAAGTACTCTATAAGCAAGTTAGCTACATAAGCAAGTTAGCTACTCTGCTAAGACTACACTAAACCTCTACTTTATTATAGCTTGCATTAGCCTATAACAGCCTTTTATACAGTAGTATAGCATATAATATTATTTAGTAACACCTTCTATAAGCTTTTTATATATGCGCAAGTTATGCTTTATATTATAGCACTTTTTATAGTATCTTTAGGTTACCTTACCTCCTTTAATACGTACTTACTTTCTTGCCTTCTTTCTATAACTATGCGCCCTAAACTTAGTTAGAGTAGTTAATTAAAGGCCTTTCTTAGCTGTTAGGACTCTTTCTTGCTATAACTACTTTCTTTTATGCAATTTACGTTGTGTAGCAGCCTTATTTGCTACTTAAAGCCTAGTAATTTCCTTTTAAGCTAATACTAGCTTATGCGCTACTATAGCTGCGCCTTTAGTAAGCTTTTTAAAGGCCTTAACTATTAAAGTTAGTAAGCTGCTTACATACCTTTAAATTCTCTTTTAAATTAGTGTTAATTGCAACCCTATTTGTAGAGTATTGCTAGGAGTTTAGGCCTACTAGGGCTTATCTTCTATAGTAGGCAGCAGTAGAGTATATAGGTAGACATTAAGGCCTATTATAACCTATTCTTACTTAAAGGAAACTAGTCTAGCGCCTTAGAACCCTCCTTAGATATTACTAGAAGAGAATAACTCCTTATAGGCGCCTATAAAGCATAGTAGAAACTTAGTTTTAGTAACATAAGTAATGTAGTTGTGTATAAGATTCTTAGCTTAGCGCCTATACGCCTTCTTTAGAAGGGCAAAACTGTAAGGAGCTAACTTCCAAGGGAATTTGCTAGTAGAATACAAGATAGATTTAATAGAGAACAACCTTTAGAGTAAAGGTCGCAGAGTTTTTATAACTCTATTTTAAACATTTTAGCTCTATAATAGGGCTCTAGTCTATGCTAAAAGTGCAAGCTAGAGTACTGCTAAAGCAGTGTACACTAAGGAACTAGTACCTAGGCCTAGCCTATTATAGTACCTTTTTACTTATTCCTTGTTTATTAGTGCGTGTCTTAGTTAAAATAACTCTATTGTCTACTCTCTACTTTCTGCATTCTTTGTTGCACTACCTTCTAAGCCTACGCACCTTCTTCTTAAGACCTTACTACTATCTAATTATTTAACTACTCTGTCTTGCTTAATTTTAATAATAGCGCTTCCTAAATTGCCCTATACCTTAAATTCCTCTACTAAGAAGGCGTAAGGCAAGCAGGTAAGTTGCCCCCTCTCCTTTTAGTCTGCTTACTTACTAACTTTCTATTTTGTTTAGGCCTGCAGCGCTGCTCCTACAGATCCTACCCCTCCTAACACTTACTTAGCTAAGAAGGCGAAGCTTATAACAGAGGACATTATCGTTAAGAATAATAAGATTAAGAAAGCCTTTAACAATACTCCTGTTAACGCCTAGGCTAAGAGTTAGAGTAAGTAGTCCCTATGTACTTAACGCGCTAGTAGCTATAAAGATTTGAAAATCTATATTAACTATGCATTAGCTAGCTAGGTCTATACCTTTACTACTAGCAGCTATTCTATAAGCTGTGCTAATTATATTCTTAGCTACGCTTACTGCTACAAGGTAAGTTCCTTAGTTCTTATTACTTAGTGTTCTCTATTTTAGCTAATTATCTCCTAGGCCTTGCGTAAGACCTAGAAGACTCTAAATAAGTACTATATCTTTTTATAGTTCTTTAAGAGCAACTCTGCAAAGCTTTTAAGCATTATTAAGCCTATCTAAGCAGACTTTAAAAAGTGTAAGGACCTTTTGCATTACACTAACTTTATATCCTAGCTAAACGCTTGCTTGTCTACTACTAGTTATAAGACTAAATAGTTCAAGTACAAGACTAAGGTTAATAAGGTTAAAGCTTATTTCTCTTTTGCTGTAGTCTTTGCAGAGCGCACTACTATTGCTACTAAGAAAGTAGTAGTCTAGACTAAGACTGTAGTAAGTTTTTTCTCTTTTTTCTTACTTATTTTTAGGGGTATTTGCTAATTCTATGCTTAATATAGCTTGCTGTTAACTTAACACTGCTTACGCGCTTTATTTACTTTAAGGCTAACTTCTACACACGTCTTAAGATCCCCCTTACTACTAGACACAAGGACTTTGCCTAAGTGCTTATTAAGGATATTGCTAATGCTGCTATAGGTAATAAGAATAATAGTAGTAGCAGAGGTTCTGCTAAGAGTAGTACTTAAGGCTTTTCTTGTCTATAGCATTTAGAATTTCTAGCTAGATAATACTTAGCCTTACAGCTTCTTTTCCTTTGTAATAATATAGCACCTATCTAGTACAGCCTATTTCTTAGGATAGACTAATGTAGTAAGTAATCTTTTTAATAACTAGTGTCTCTCCTCTTTGCTTGTGCATGTCTCTTCTCCTGCTCTTCTCCTACTTCTCCCCCTTAGGAGTAAAAGAGCTAATTACTCCCCTCTAGAGATTCTAACTAGAATCTTAGGGGCAAGCTCTTATCTCTATCTCTTTATTCTCTTGTTGTAGACAACTATCTGTCTAAGGCCTCTAAGTCTTTGTAAATGTCCTCTCTTTCCTATATTTTGCTAGCATAGCCTTTCTATTGTACTAGGTATTTATGTCTCTTGTTTTCTCTTCTAGACTATTGTTCTCTACAGATAGAGTTGACTTTCTATTCCTTAAAAGACGTGCTATTGTTGTTAGTGATAAATAAGGGGCTAGGCTAAGGGTTGTTATTTAATTGTCTATAAAGAGGGTTCTGTAAGCACAATTTAAGCTGGTTAATATAGAAAACAATGTAGATTTTGCTATTAACATTTAGCTTAACATTATGTAGGGAGATAACCTCTATAACTATATACTTCTAGTTCTTCTAATCTAGCTTCTAACTTACTTAGCTGTTTAAGAAGTGGTTTCCTAGCTTTAGCTAGACTTTGTCTCTAACCTTTAGTTAGGGGGCTTCTCTTTAGTGTGCATTAGCTTGCTATTCTTATATCTGCTAAGCCTCTACTATCTAGGCTTTAACAAAGTTAACTATTTTAATAAACCTCTATACTATGCTTGCTACAGCTCTAGTAGATTCTCTTACATGCTAGTGCAATAACTCTACTATAAAGTCTAGGTTTATCTAGACTAGGTCTACATTGTAACTATGCTAGAGGAAGAAAGGGCTAAAGCTAGTAGATGTAGCTACTTAACTCTTAATAGTAATCTAGGCTACTAGTACCTATGCAGCCTAATTATCCTAGGCCTAGTTAATATAGGCTCTTAAGTAGGCCTCTACTATAGAGTTTATACACTTAGTACTTCTATTAGTTTAGAAGTAGAAGGCTTTAGAGAGCCTCTATATAATCCTTAGTAGTTAGCACATTGTCTGCTAGAAGTTGCTAAGGAATTGTATTTCTTAATTAGAGACAATTACATTAGGCAACTAATAGTAGGCTACTATGTTAGATATAAAAGCGCAGGTAACTATTTTCACTAATAGGTCTAGTAAGGGGACTAGGATAATGTGTTTAGAGAGTCTATCTATAACAACTATAAGATTACAGTTGTTATTGCTTTTAGGGAGATTTATTATAAAGTCTATAGAGATTTCCTTCTAGATCCTATTAGGCAAGGAAAGAGGTTTAAGGAGTCCTTGCTTTAGCTCTCTCTATAGCTTTATTCTTTTATAGATGTTATAGTTCTCTACGTACTAGCGTAGAGCAGTTAACATCCCTAGCTAGAAGTAGAACTAAGAGAGGATTGCATACATGTTTCTTTATCCTAGATAACCTATAATTAGTAAATAATAGGCATTTTTAATAATCTTAGTTCTAAGGGTATTAGAGTTTAGGACCTATACTCTCTTATAGTAATATAATTAGTCTCTGTTATCTACAGAGCACTTAGAGAGAAAGACTTTAAGGTTAAAGTGCGTAGGAAACTTTCTAGCTCCTAAAGAAATAGATAACTTAGTAAGTTAGTAAGTCTTATTATTCTTAGCAGCGTTCTTCTAAAGTCTTTTAAATTCTTTAATATTATTTTATAGCTCTAGGTTTCTACTTAGAGGTATTTCTGCACATAGTTTATTATCCTAGAGTATTATAAGAAGGAGTTAGTCTACTCTGTATAGTCCTAAGGAGAAAACTTATATATTATTAGTAGAGTTGTTTTCTAGGTTAGTTTTTACTACCTATGTAAATAGTTTTAGTAGTTAAAACTATTTAGTCTTAGTCCTCTTATCTCCTGTAGATAGGGGAACATTCTCCTCTTTTCTTAAAAGCGCATCTGCATAGTTGTTAACCTTCCTAGGCCTATAAGCAAAGGTAAGGTTAAACTAGCTAAGGAGACTTAACTATTAGACATGTCTTTCTAAGAGGAGTTAAGCTTTATAGAAATACTCTAAATTTTTGTAATTAGTAATAACTGTAAATTCTTTTACCTATTTTAGTTCTATGCTCTATTCCTAGAAGCACTTAATTACTGCTAGCATTTCCTTATCATAAATAGTGTAGTTTACTTCTACCTTAGAGTTCTTAGCTAAGAAGTATGCTACTATATAAAGTACCTTATCTTTCTTATATTAGGATAGTACTTCTTCTATTGCTTATTCTAATATATTACACTCTAGCACTGTTTCTAAATCTAGATTAAAGTTTGCTAGAGCTGGTTCCCTAGTAAATGCAGCCTTTATAGCATTAAAGGCTTGCTGCTAGAGTTCTTTCTATTTAAAGGTTATGTTTTTTCCTGTTAGGCGTGTAAAGGGCTCTGCTATACTAGAAAACTAGTTAATAAACTATTAGTAGAAGTTTGTAAACCCTAGGAAGCTCTAGATTTCTTTTACTATCTTTAGGGGTTTCTACAACTTTATAGTAGCAACTTTTGTAGGATCTATCTAGATGCCCTTACTAGCTTTAAAAATAAATCCTAAGTACTTAGTTTTCTTAACAGAGAACTTACTCTTTCTTATATTAAGATGCAACTCTGCAGCTCTTAATTTCTAGACAATTTCTTTAACTTTAGCCTTATGTTCTTCTTAGGTACTATTAGAGTAGATTAATATGTTATCTATATAGGCAGAGCACTATTTATCTAAGTACTCTCTTAAGACCTAGTTAATGTACTGTTAGAATGTACTTAGGGCATTAGCTAGTCTAAATAGTATTACTAACTACTTGTAGAGTCTAAATCTTGTCTAAAAGGCTATTTTCTATTTATCTCCTTTAGCAATCCTAATCTTGTAGAAGGCTTAGATAACGTCTACCTTAGTAAACTATAACGCCTTTGATATCTGCAAAAGGGTCTTGTAAATTAGAGGTAGTAGGTACTAGTCCTTTTTAGTAATTGTGTTTAATGCTTAGTAATTAACACAAAACTAAAGACCTCTGCTAGGTTTCTTAACAAACAACACTAGGGCAGAAGCACTAGATTTACTAACTTAAATAAAGCCCTTATCTAAGTAGCTAGTAAGTTATTATTAGAGTACTAGGAGCTTCTTGTAGGATATGTTGTATAGTAGTCTCTATAGTACTGTTGCAGGTTTACTACTCTATTTAACTAGCTTAATTATATAATCTATGTTAGGACTATAGTAAGAGGCTAGTTTGTCTACTTCCTCCTTTATAAATGTTCTAAACTTATTTTTTAGGAACTCTAAGAGAAGTTCCTAAGGATCTATCTGCTCTTTCTTCTTTAGGGCCTTTTAAATGTCTACTATTAATGCAGCAAATAGTTCTATGTTTTAGTCTATTCTAGACCTCTTCCTTAGTGCCTAGTACAACTCTAGGCTAACAGGCTTAAGTAGCTAGTTAGGATAGATGCTTTCTCTGCTTCTTACTTATGTCTGTAAGGAGTAGATAAATAATGTCTTCTTAGCTAGTACTATAGTAACTTTAATCTTGTCTATCTATAGTCTCCTTAAGATAAGGTTGTACTCTCTTTCTCTATTTAGTATATATGCCTAGAGGGTCTCTTTATAGCTATTAATATTAATCTTTATTCTTACAATATTAGTTACCTAGGTTACTTTCCTAGCTATGCCTACTACTCTATGTCTATACGTAGGAGTGTGTTAGAAGTTGTTTTATAATATAAACTTAGAGGAGACTATGCTATATATTAAGCACCTAGTATTAATTAATATATATGCTATAGTGTTATCTTATACTATTACATGCAGTAATATAGGCTTGCTATCTAGCTACTATTAGTAGAACTTCTAGAACTATTCTTTTCTTTTTATAGCTTCTCTTCTTAACCTCTGTTTATGTCTTTAAATAGGAGTTTCTAGTTTTCTAAACCTTTGTTGTTTAAGTTCTTGTTTTTAGAGATTTTAGTGATTGTGCTTCTAATCTAGATACTCTTTAGTCTCTTAGCTAGGGCCAACTTACATCTATCTATATAGTAGCCCTTCTTTCTATATCTTAGGTAGACATTAGCAGCCTTCTGCTACTCTATAACTTCCTAAGTTTGCTACTCTGCTTACTGTTAGTTGTCTAACTTAATCTTCTTAGAGTAGACCTTAGTAGGTTCCTAGTCTATATTATCTAGGTTTGTTCTTTGTGTGTGTTGTCTAAAAGTGCTGTTTATTAGTGCTTTAGACCTATAGAGGTTAACCTCTACTACTAATACTCTAGCTATAAGACTCTAGAAATCCTAGTTGTCTAAGATGTTTACTAACACTATTTTGTCTTAGAGGTCTAAGCAGAGTATAGATATATACTTAGTCTTAAGGTTCTTTGTATTATCCTCCTTAGCAGTGCTATAGGCTAGCTAGATTAACTCTGCATTAAAAGCTTTAACACTTTAGTTACTCTTTTTTATAATAATAGTTTAGAGCTTCTAGTAAGAATATTCCTTAAACAAAGAGTTCTTGTACTGCTTGTTTAAGAAGTTCTAGAACTAGATAGTTATATGTATTAGGTTATAATTCTTCTATAATAAGCTAACTTGCGCAGCTTATTCTTCTAGCCTATTAAATATGTAGGCGACTCCTAAGACAGCTTCTTAGTCCCTTATAGACCTTAGCTTATCTTTTATCTAGGACTTAAACATTCTATATGCACATTAGTTGCTACTAAACTTACCTACGTTAGGCAGCTTTATAGCCTTGTTTAGCTTATTGTCGCTTGTCTGTATAGAGGTAAGTAGTATTGCAATATAGTTTAGTAATCCTATAGATGCAATGTAAGCTTAGACCTAGGCTTTAACTAGCTGTTGTATAGTTTTGCTTATGTCTTCCTTTAGTAGATCCTAGTTAGGGTCTGTAGCTAGGTAGGCATTATTATTAGTAATAGCTACTATAGCCTTAGGTAGGGTTGCCTATAATAAGTAAGTAGTTAGGCGTTCTAGTACGTGAGCTAGTAGCTTATCCTACTATTCCTCTAGTACTAACAAGGTGGCGATGTTCTAGAGCTTAGTCCTAATGTTTAATTAATTGTTGTTACTAGTGCACAGCTTAATGCTGTATTTACCTAGACGCCTAGCAGCGTTGTTAAACGTCTCGCTTATTGTTCCTTGTGTTAGTAATCAAATCCAATTGTAAGGAGCTGACCTCTGAGGGAATTTGCTAGTAGAATACAAGATAGATTTAATAGAGAACAACCTCTAGAGTAGAGGTTGCAGAGTTTTTATAACCTTGTTTTAGACATTTTAGCTCTGTAATAGGGCTCTAGTCTATGCTGAGAGTGTAAACTAGAGTACTGCCAAGGCAGTGTACGCCAAGAAACTAGCACCTAGGCCTAGCCTATTACAATAAAGATCCGTAAATTAGAGTCTATAGATTAACTACTACTACTAAAGTAGGTCTAGACCTACAAATTTAATCAAGACAGCTTCTTTATTAAATGCAAAGCTAGACTTGTAGTTAAAGAAGATCTATAAGAGATTAACACTTTTACATTAATATATGCAGCTACAATAGCTGCTAAATTATTTAGAGCAGTTATAGCTATTGCAGCTAAGTTTAATCTAGAAATTAAGTAACACAATATAGTTAGAGCATTCTTAAATATACTTATTATAAAAGACAATCTAGTAATCTACAATATCCTAGATAGATTTAAAGAAGCTAGACTATGTGTTCTACTTAATAGAGTACTCTATAGATTAAGGGAGTCTCTACTATTCTAGTACAAAGAATTCTTAAGCACTCTTTAATTAATTAGACTGCAATGCTCTAAAGAAGAACCTTGCTTATTCTTTAACTTAGATTGTACTATCCTAGTATTGTTCTACGTTAATAATATACTTTTGCTTTATTATAAGGACTATAAGCAAGAAGCACAAGACCTTTAGAGCAAAGTTATATTAAAGTATAAAATCTAAGATTAAGGAGATGTACAGTGGTTCCTAGGGATCAAGGTAATCTAGAATAGGGAAGCAAGGTTAATTACGTTACTCTATAATACGTATATTAATAAGATAGCTAAGAAGTTTAACCTAGATAAGGGATTATTTCTAGAAACTCCCCTGTCTACAGCTAAGCTAATTAAAAACCCTAGAGAAGCAACTAAACAAGAAGTAAAGTCTTATGAAAAGGAAGTTAGATTAGCTCTCTATACAGCTATTATGCTTCGCCTAGACATATCCTTTGCAGTATTGAAGCTATCCTATTTCCTAATAAAACTAAGCAAGGACTACTATAAAGCAATTAATTAAGTAATTATATATCTCTATAGGGCAAGGACAGAAGGTATCTAATTTAGAGATTATTCTAGACTAGAACTTGTTCTCTATAAAGATGCATTATTTGCTAATAATTTAGAAACCTAACAATCCTCCTATAGATAAATAAATATCTTGTTTAGAGGACCAATCCTATAGAAAGCGGCTAGTTAATCCACAGTTACTACTTCTATAATAGAGGCAGAGCTAATCGCTCTATCCTACATAGCGAAAGAGACTATAGCAATTTAGCAATTGTTTAATAAAATAACGCTGAATATAGGACAAACCTAGACTATTTAGTATAATAATTAACAAAATATCTAACTAGTAGTTAGAAAAAACAAGAGAATTACAACTAAACTCTAACACATAGATATCTAAAACATGTAGCTAAAACAGGAGTATTTAAACAGATCTTTTAAGATTAGCTATCTAGAAACCTCTTAAATGCTAGCTAACAGATTGACTAAGGCACTAAGCAAACAAGAGTTTAATCACTTTAAGAAACTCTTAAATCTCAAAGATGCAAAGGGATTAATTAATAAGCTAGAATAGAAGGCTTAATTGTAGGTACAAGTACAGCTAATTTTAAATAGAACCTAGAACTGTTATTATCTTATAATTAAGCTAATCTAAACCTCTTAAAATAGACTATATCTCTTAGCATACCTGTTAGCTTTAAAGCTAATCAACTAGAGCTAAGATATCCTCAAAATAACAGATAATCCTAGCTTAAATCTCTTCTCTAGTTAGAGGGCGGGATTAGGATCTAAATAAACCTTAACTATAATTACCTAACGTCTAAGAACAAGGGTATCTAGAATAGATATACCTACCTAATCTCTCTTCATAACTGCGAGCACAATTGGTGTAGCAATATAAATAATTGCCCTAATCCTTAGCCTAGTAGCTTAACTCCTTATACCTTCCTTGTTAATCACTTACATAAGGCGTATCCTAGTAGCAAGGGCATAGTAATCTTTAGCTATATTTGTTAGATCTACTAGCTAATCCACTAGATTAGACTGCCTGCTGTTAATATCTATAAGGATGTTGTTAAGGAGCAGCCTTAAACTGCTATTAATAAGCCTAGAGGTGCTAGTGCCTAACTTAAGCAAACTAGGATTGTTGTGTATCTGTAGCTTAATAACTAGGAGCTAGAACACTAGCATGTTAAACAAGCTAATTATAAATGCCTTGTAGATGTTAATTAGCAACTAGTTAAGTTGCTATAGGAACTAGAGTAGGAGTAGGAGTAGAAGCATAGTACATTAGAACAGATAGATTAACTACTAGAGATAGACTAGTGTATAGTCCTTTACAATCTAATCTAGTCTTGCAGCAGTTCTTAGTAATTAGAGAAACTTAATCCCTAATTTACTTGCCTAGCTGCGCAGCCTTATTAATCTATTTAAGTTAACACTTGCTCCTAAAGATTAAGCTAAGAATAGATTACATACCTAATTACTACTAGAAAGAGTACTGTACTTAGACTAGAGTCTAGTTGTTCCTACATTCATACTCTAGTTAGATTAACTCTAATTAAGTGTATTTAAAACTAATCTTACATCTAAGCGCAAGTGTAGGTACTGCACTTAATATATCTTTTAAATGCTATCTCTTAATTATAATAAATAGCTATTACACCTTAAAGTCTCTTTAGTACATACTAAGCACAAGGAATTACTTATAGAACCTAAACTGCTTTAATAGTGTCTAATCTAGGAGTAGAGGCCTTTAACTTCTTATTTAATCTAGTATTTAGGGTACGTTTTAGCTTAGGAGTAAGCTTTAATAGTGTTTTCTTTAGCTTGAGAGTCTTTTAGGCAACTGTATCCTGCTTATTTAAAACAGGCAATATAGTGTAACTATAGCTTAAATAGCGCACAGGTTCTGCTAAAAAGATTAGTCTTATAACTAATAAATCTAGATTAAGTACTTATAAGTCTTAGGAAAAACCTGCACTTTTCTCTTTTTCTAGATATAACTAGGATCCGCCTCTTAAGCAATAACGTTAAAGTTAACATTCTAATCTATAGATTCCTTAAGATGTTGCTTGTAAGGATTCACAGGGTTATAGGCAGGCGGATTAATAGGCATAAAGCTTAATCTAAAACCTGCCTAATTATAGTTCTAAAGCCTAGAAAAGCTACAAATTAGTTAGAAAATAATTAGTATACTAAAGAAACTACTTACCTAGGATTACAAGACAGAATAATCTTATTTAGGTTACCTTCTAAACAACAATCTAGATTCTTATAGGGAATGACAGAATTACTAGAATTGTTAGACTTGTTATCTAAGCTAGCAACTAGAGAAGTTAGCCTGCTTCTAGTAGGTAAATTGCCGCGCTAATTGCTAGAGACAGCAAGTAAACTTCTTAATCTAACTATTGCAAAACAACTGCGACACAAAAGAAAGATTAGATTAACAAAACTAAGAAGAGTTAATATAAGCAACAAATTAGAGTAGAGAGTAGGAGAGAAAGAGAAAAATAGCGTAGATAGGTAATTATTTAGGATACAAACACATTTTGTAATATATATTAATAAGCCAATTTGCTCTATACCTATAATAGGAAACTTAAATGTTATTCTTTATAATTTGTAACAACACTATCTTTGCAATTACAATAATAGCTAATATAGTTATACTTTTTAATTAAAGCATGCCTAGGGGGTGTGTTGTAGTAAATACTACTTAGATTAGTAATTATCTAATTAGGATTACTAATTCTGTAATCTAAATCTAGATGCGCTAAGTCACTAGCGTCAGATTAAGAATATATAAATAATTAGGTTAAACTAATAGATCTATAGAAGAATTTGATCTCTCTTTCTTAATTATTGACTGTTTATCTCCTAAGTCTCTCAACAATCGCAATTGCTAAAATTAGATAGGGAGGTAGAGAGTACCTAATAGAGTTAAATAGTGCTCCTTACAGGGCGTGCAGGCGCCTGCATCGCGAGATCGATTTGCTGAAATTATTATATAGATATTAAGTCAATTTTGGTGAGGTGGACGGGTTGCTTGGGTTGGACGAGTCACAGGTAGACCACATCAATCTTAAATATAGTAATTATAAGTTGCTGTTGAAGCATACTACTAGCTAGACTAAGTAATAAGTTACTGTTGAAGTATACGTCTAGCTAGACGCAAGTATTGTCGAAATCCACAGACACTATTTACCTGGTAGATTTCTCTACATCTTTCTCTACAGCGGCGTATACTTTGGTTTGGCCACGATCATTGTTGTATTCGCGGATGATATCAGCATGTTCCTTCACATACGCCTCTAAGTCTCCGCCACGTCGCTCTCCGACACCTTCAATCTTTGCCTGCTTCTCATGGCTGATGATATACTGCTTTCCGCCCTCAATCGTCATGAGTTCAGCTTCCTGACTCGCCAACACTTCTTCAGTTCCCATAGTTCCTCGTACTCTGCGGGCACGGTAGACAGCCCCACCGATCGACGATTCGAGTCCAGATAAGTGACACACTGGGGTGTTGGCCTCTACGCTGGTGGAAATCCCGCAGTATGAGTCTCCCTGGCGCGTATACTGTTGCAGGGTGCCGGTGGTGACAAAGCCTACTCCAGAAGCGCCCCAAAGTCGCCCTGTTGAGTAACAGCAGGTACTGTCAGCGACACCTCGACAGATAGCGCCAGCTCTATCACAGGCGTTTTCGTTTGCGAAGAGCTCAATGTCAGCTGCGGCAGTCGTAGTGGCAGCGGACAGGAAGATTAGCAGCGTCGCGAGCTGGCCGATTGTTCCGGGCATGTTCTCCGATATCTCGCCAAGGTCAGCTACGGATGAAGTTCGATCTTTAGCTCAACTCACCTCGGGAAAATCCTTTACAAGGAGGTTAAGATTCGAGATTCGTGCTATATCGCGAGTGATCTGATGGGAACAGCTTGCAATCTGAGAAATAAAAAGAAATGGAGGGCACGAAGCTCGCTTTATATAATGGACGGCTCGAGATAAGCCTACTAGTAGTTCTTTAATACCAGCACTCCACAATATAAGATCTGCAGACTTAGGATGTGAATGCAGCGCCAAGGGGGCACTTTGATGGTCAGGCTTTCGTGTTCATCGGACTGAGCATGCATTCTGCCTGCCAGACAAGATCAAATAGGCGACGCGCATGCTGCCGAGAGATGGATGCACGCTCTTCGCTCTCGAGAGCTGCAGGCTTGTGAGACCCGCTCCAAGTGGCAGAATCCCACTCGTGCAGGGATGGCTCACGGAAAAAACGGAAGGCTGTAATAGGGAAAATTGATTGAACGACTGTGCCGCCGGAAGTTTTCATCCGGGCGTCTAACGGCATGGGTGCTGCTGCGTTGATCCACTCAGACCTGACAGGCTGTGAAAGCGATTAGTGGGTACGAAGGAGCCTTTGCTTTTAGTAAGATTTAAAGACTGCATGGTGCACATCAATCCTGTCATCGACATGCAGGAGGTGCAGGATAATCATAAGACTTTGCCTAGCTACGCAGCTCCCAAGACGACGTTCGATACTCTGCTCCGTGCAGCTTTTATTGGGAACCAATGTTGACTTATCCACGTTCGCAGCTCTACATAGCCAAGCGATATAGCGGGATGTTGCTCACATACATGATCTTCTCCCTATAGCGCACGGTCGGTTTCCAGAACACCAAACAGTTCAGTGTACAATAAACCAAAATTTGGTTTATAGAGCACTAAACGTTTAGTGCAACATACACTAATTATTAACTAGTAACTAGTAAAGAAACAACAGAGTTCCTATGTTAACAACATTAACTGCACAACTTATTTGAGGTTCAAGAAGGAGTATAGGAAGGCAGAACACAGCAGCAGAGTTTAAATTTTGAATGTTCCTATATAGATTTTTAAAGTTCAAAGTGAATATACAAATCACGTATAGATCGCATCGGTGGTTTAGTGGAACTACCGATGCGCTGGCAGATATAAGGAGTTTTCCTATGTTCTGTGTAGTCTGTTATTTATCGCTTGTTAGAGTTGTAACTCGTCTTTTCGTTTCTTGATGCGCTTTCCACGCTGGGCTTGGCAACAGGCTAGAAGGATATTAGAATTAAAATATAGAAAATTGAAAGCGAATCACAGCGGAACCTAGCCCACCATGTCCTATTTTGAGTCTGTCTCACTGCAGCTACAGCAGATGGCGGCCGGGACGATGTGCTCGTCTTGATTATTCATGAACCTTACAGTGCCGCTCAGTCAGAATCACAAATTCACACATTCATTTGAGCTTTCAGCACTATACAACAATATGGATCAATTTGATGATATTGCAGCTTTGGCCGAAGACGTATCCATACCTGTGTCAATTGAGGAAGCTGCTGAGGCTTACGAAAGGGAAGGCGTTAAGAGGTTACTAAAGCTGTAGAAAAGGTACAAGTCTCTTACACTGAGTGCGTGGCTGTGTCTGACTCTATTAGATTTGCTGTCAATCTTCTATCTCCTCACAAGGAAGCAGAAATTGCCGCCCCGCTCCAATTAGACCTGCAACCTTCCTGGGTGAAAGCCTATATGGCATAGAGAGCTAAAACTAGAAAAGGCAGAATTCGTGAATGTATTACAGTAACAACGCTCCTAAAGGAATTGCAGCAGCTGCAACGCGTGTTGCGCTTAGCAAACAACGTTGTTTAGGACAACAAAGATACTGCTATTATTAAGAAGGTATGCATAAACTTGCTAACGTTATCTGCTAAACTAATTGTCTCTTATAGTTTGTTTGTGACCTTGCAAAGATAGGGAGAGCTTCTACTGCAATGAGACCAAAGTCCGTGGCCTACGCTCTTGACGCAGACAAGATCCAATATTATCTTTAGAACTGTTGTGAACGCGTGTATGCGCATCTACGGATAATAGTACAGTTCTCGTTCTGGCTTCACCTTGTGTCAGTGTGGGGTTTGCGAACTGGAGAGATGACAGAGTCCTCTTCGCATCGCGGCTCCAACGAAGGTATCCATTACAGCGACGTTACATTGAGTCTTGTTCCAAGGCAGAGTTAGCTGCGTTACCAGATCAAGATTGCTTTGAGAAATCGAAAGTTCTCGCGTGGCATTGAAAGCAAAGTGTTCGTCTCCTTAAGCTAGTTGTTGTTGATGGTGAAGCTAATTTTACCAGGAAAATTGTTACCTTGAACAAGCACACAGATCTAAAAGAGCAATTTAAGTGTCCTATACGCAAGTTTCTTGCGCTTGCCTTAGCAGACAAAATGTTTGTACAAAAGCTAACGCCTGAGTATTTTAACAATTGGTGGATGCTAGACTCTGCAGGCTCGTGATCCTTTAGCATTAAAGCAGACAGAAAGGATCTACCCATTCTGCAAAAGATAATGCTAGGAGGAACTGTCTCACTAACCAGCATTATATCAGCTATGTCTATCAACACTTTCCTGAAAGAGATCTGCAAAGAGTGTGGATATACTAAGCCTGTCACAACCTACACCTTCAGGCGTGGGGTAGCAAACAAAGTGGAGGGTAAGTACAAGACGCAAGAGCTCTCTACATCTTACTTGTTATAATTAGCAAATGCAAGTTTAAAGAGCACTAAAGAGGCCCTTGGTTATAAAGGTGAGTGAACATGGCATGCATACGCTGCACCTACAATCAGCGTAGATGCGCAAGCAATAGCATATAATAAGCCGCAAGATACATCGCACGCCGAGTACACTTAAAGTATTGCTATAACTTGAGATTATGCGGGCCCTAAACCCCCAAGAGCAACTATGGGGATACTTTCAATACCTTCAAAGGGTGTTCTAGAAAAGGTTGCTGCGGCACATCCCAAGAGTCGTCGAGAAATGATTGTACAGAAAGCACGTCGTCTGCAATACCAGCTTGAACTCGCTGAACACTTTGACAAAGCAAGGCGTAGCACAGCTCCTAAGGGATCAGATTTTTCCAGCATAGCGAATCTTACGGAGAGTTCGAACACTGCTATAAGTGTCAAACTACAACCAAAGCTGACTGCGAAATTTAGACAGATGCTCAAATACAACCAGCATCATAAACGTGTGATTGAAACACTTTGGACTGCAGAAGGCGCTTCTATAAGCGATTGCATTCGACCGCTGATGGCTCTTGCCAATCCAAGGCCATTTCGACCCTTCTACCCAGCTCCAACCTTGCGGCTCAAAGCCGACGGACAATGCCCTTACTGTCACGACAAGATTAATCAACTCTGTTATCTAAGACTTGTTTCTCATCTGCTGTACTGTCACTCTCGCACTAAACAAGCACATTTCTGTCACCAGTGCGCATTCTTTGTAGCACCAGCATTGTGGGCGAGCCATGAATGCACAGATCTTTACAAGAACAATCAGGAGTATGGGGTGATCTTATGGCGTGGTCTAGTTATTAGTGAAGGTCGGTGCCCGTATGGCGACAAAGGATGTCATAAGAGGTTGTGGTCCGACCCAAATAACCTGAGCCAGCATATCGAAACTCACCTCAAAGGGCAACCAGAAGAATCCCTAGCATGCCTAGTTGAGGGATGTGAGGTTCAATGCGTTTCTAAAGACCAGGTGAGAATCCATTTCCACGAGGTGCATCACATTCACATGGTGTCTGGTCGAGCTATCCTGACTGGAGGTATCGTGTTGCCGCGACAAACTGAGAAGTGAAAGGGCGTATCCTTCGACTAGCGTGGAAATGCATCATCAATGTACATTGTCCAGTTTCGCAAGGAACATGTTTGAGATCAGCAGATCATAAAAGGCTGACGCCTGACGATACGTGCACTACGGTAGATAGGTTAGGCAAAAAAAACCCAAGTAATCTAGAATTAAAATCTAGATTTTAGATAGGCTAATACCTAGAAAATATAGGTGTTTTTAGACATATAATCTAGGTATTTACTACTTTATTATTAGCTAATCTATCTGCTTACGCTAAGCTCTAAGACTCCCCTACTCTCTCTCTCTTCCTTACTCTCTCTTTCTACATCCTAACATCTGTGGCTCTAAGCACTTATATCTCTTTTCTTCTCCTCTTCCTCTCTTTCTGCCTACACAAATTAGTAGATTTTCTAGAAGTGAAGAAGGGGCTTAGCTATTATATCCTCTTCTAAAAGGAAAGGAGAGAAGGAGAAAAGGAGAGAGGGAGAAAAGGAGAGAAGAAGAGGGAGAGAGAAGAAGAGAGAGAAGGAGAGAGAGAAGGAGAGAGAGAAGGAGAGAGAGAAGGAGAGGAAATTATATAGATAGATAGCTTCTAGTTATCTTATTAGGCCTATCTTTCTGCTGTTATCTTCTCTTTACTTAAAAAACATAGAAATCTATTAATAAATATATAAAATCTATGATTTAATTATTGTAAAGAAGCACAACAAATAGGGGTATAGAACAAAAAGCAGTAACTAAAACAAGCCTAGTCCCTCTACTTG
>SATY01000812.1:0-17482 GCA_004335155.1 Ascochyta viciae
ACACCAGCACCAACACCACCAACAACACCACCAACACCAACTCGGCACACGCGTACCAGTCGCTCCCTGCAGAATGGGAGGACCAGGCACCCACGCTGTCCGACTTTTCGCAGCTGCCGTACAAGGACTTTGGCAAGAACCAGCTGATGCAGACGAATGAGGAATTCAAGCGCTCGCTGCGCGGCATCCTGCGCCAGTTCCCGCCCATCACCTACGCCTTTGCCTACGGCTCCGGCGTCTTCCCCCAGTCGTCGGCCACGGCCTCGCTCACGACGGAATCGCCGCACCCCAACCCGCCCGAGGCCATCCTCAAGTGGCAGAAGGGCGGCGGCAAGATGATCGACTTCATCCTGACGCCGCGCTACTCGCAGCACTTCCACTCGCTCAACCTGCGCGAGCACCGCGACCACTACTCGTTCCTGGGCTCCCTGGGCTCCGGCCTCGTCAGCCATGTCCAGGACCGCTACGGCGCTGGCGTCTACTTCAACCCCTACATCACCGTCAACGGCACCATGATCAAGTACGGCGTCGTCAACTTCGAGACCCTCTTGCGCGACCTCACCGAGTGGGACACGCTGTACCTCGCCGGCCGCCTGCACAAGCCCTGCAAGATCCTCCACGAGGAGCCCAACATCCGCCTCGCCAACCAGCGCAACCTGCTGTCTGCCGTCCGCTGCGCCCTCCTCCTCCTGCCACCGACTTTCACCGAGAAGCAGCTGTACTCGACCATCACAGGCCTGAGCTACCAGGGCGACCCGCGCATGCAGTACGGCAGCGAAAACCCAAAGAAGATTGACAACATCGTCACCCACCAGATCCGCAACTTCAGACTACTCTACCACGACCTCATCATGTCCCTGCCTAACATCCAGTACGCTGACGACCAGGCTGTTGCCAAACCAGACTGGGTAGACGACATCCAGCTCGATCTGAAGCTCACACAGGACTTGGACCCCGAGCGACGCGCCAACATGGTGCGACGGCTGCCTAAAAAATTTCGCGAGAAGATCTACTTCCTCTACCGAGGCAAGTTCGGCATCCCCGGGCGTGAATACAAAGAGATGCTGGAAGCGAGCACGGATGAGGACGCAAAGGGTGGTGTCAAGAAGCAGGTAGCCAGCGCCTTCGACAAGCGGATAGCAGCCGAGAAGGACCTGCCAGAGATGGTTACAAAGGCAGTCAACCAAACCGTCAAGTGGCCATCTACCGTGCAGAGCTTAAAGGGCCCGCTCACAGCAGGACCGCAAAGGGCTTGGAGGTATTTGCAGGAAAAGCGTGAGAAGGGCAAGATGAAGTGAGCTGTCCAAACGCGTCTGCGACCAGCGAGACTTGGGCCGCACCAAAACAGCCTCTTCAGGCAACTTTCCCTTGTGTATCATCACAAAACGCAAGCAAGCGTTACTGTCATAGACTTGTATTTGGATTGCATGCAGCCGCCGTTCAGCAGCATGCGGGTCAGGCTTGAAAGAAAAGTTGAGCGAATGTCATTTCTTTGCTGGCTTACAGAATTGGATCATGTACCACTATGTAATCGTAGTCAACTGCGACTGCCAAGCACTTACTTTGCACTAGATCCTTACTCACGACTCGTGGTCTGCGGAACCCTACGAATGGCGGGAACGAGTATAGGCGCACAAGCCCAGCCAATATTGTGGATGGTGAAGCTTGGTTGATGAGGCTCCCTTGCTTCCCAACAGGGCGAAGGCTACGTTCAATGTAGCAGCAGTCCAGAGCCATTGTTTCGTGCGCATGTAAACGTGGCGGAGAGACTTATGGTCAGAACAGTCGAGTGATGAAGCATGTTCGAACCACGATGATGTTAGGTCAGAGGTTTGTGGAAGGTGCCCTCGATGGTGCCACACAGTGGAGCTTTCTCCCTGATGTTCGTGGTAAGTCTCGCTTTCACACCGGTTACTGTCCCCAGCCAGTCAGTGTTGCAACATGCCAGCATCAAAAACAGAGCAACGACGTTCGAAGCCTTACTCTCAATCACTTGCACCACTTGAACAGTATGAGATTCGCTTATGTTGCCTACATCAGTCTGTTTTCATTTTCCTTGAACCTCCACACCGCTAAAAGACAGTCTTGCCAAGACTATTTCAGTACTTCACCCCTCGACTGTACCGAAGTTGCGTGAGGCTGACGCCAGCACGCGAAGCGTAAATTGTCCGTAGGTCCCCTGTGAAATTAGTGGCTTTGCAACAGTCGCGCTCAATGTGAACCTGCAGGTCTTAGGCGTCTGAAAGCGTGGCTGGCGTTTCCACTGCCTGTTGCACACTAATGACGGAAGCTGAGTAGATCATCACAAGCTATCGAGGCACTACTATTGCATTTGCTGTGGCTGAAGTGGCTTCTACAATCAGACCATCGAAGATGAACACGAGAGTCATCCCGAATCTCAGCCTGTTCACTCGCTCATAGCTCCACTGTGTCTCTCAGAAGACATATACTCGAGCAGTCAGAATGCGTCGCGGGGATACGAGAATTATATAAAAGAGTTCAAAAGCCCTTCTGTTTTCATCGCAAGGCTATTGAGTCGAGGCTGCTCCAGCCTACTGCACGATCAGTCTCTATAGAATGCGTGCCTGCATCATTACTGCTCTTATTGGGCTCAACAGTCTTGTGTCCTCACAAACCATCGATGTTGAGTACATCGAGGCTCAAACACTCTCCACCGCTACAATCAACCTTTACCAACAAGTACAGACGGTGGAATATAACCAGGCTACAGCTATTGCAGATGTGGTAGCGGACATTTTGGAAACCCCTGTCGTGGACCCAGGGAAAGAACGCTTCAACACGCGCAACGTCATACACAAGCGCGATGAGCCAGCAGTAACATTCCAAGTGCTGGTGCCGGCATGTCAGGCTCTTCAAGGCGTTCTTTACGATTCCACAGAGGATCAAGTGGCCGACCGTATTGGGAAGTTCCTGAACGATACGGCCTTGCAAGATCAGGCAGTTAACGCCATCACTCCTGCGGGTTATACCAAGGTCTTCCAAAACCTGAAAAGGGCTTCTCAAGCTAACGGCTACATGGGGTGAGCTATGTAAGCATCCTCGGCGGCACCCGCTCACTGTGGCTAGATACACCATATTGTCGACGTACAACGTCTCCGAGTGTGCCAACATTTGTACACGTACGCTGGGCTGTCAGGCTTTCAATATCTATTTCGAGCGTGGTCCGAGTCAAGTACCAGGTACAGTCTGCCCAGACCCTCTAGCACTGGTCAACGCTTTCTGTGCCCTGTGGGGAGGACCAGTATCTACAGATAATGCTCTCAATGAGGGTCAGTACCGGGAGCAATTCCATATCGTAATCACGTAAGTCGCACACAGCCTATGGAGTCCTGCCTCGTAACGTCATCTGACCCTCGATCAGGGCGTCAAACGGCTATGTAGTCAGCTCATCGCTCAATCGCCTCTCGTCCTTCGCCATTTTAGCCCCCCTCGACTGTAACGGCAACAACTCATACATGGGTATGAGGCTCTTAACAGATGGCGCTCCGTTCGACGGAGAGCGCTGTGCTGCCATTTGTGACGCCACCACTCAGTACAACATTGATCATCCCCCTGCAGACTCGAACGTTCCTCCGAGGCTTTGCAAGTTCTACAACACATTTATTGTGAGCAAGAACTTCATCTCGCAGGGCCAGTATTGCGCCATGTACTCCCAGTTCTGGGATCCTGAGCTATACGCGAACAATAGTGGGCAGTATGATGGTGACGGCAATCATTACACCATATCGTCCAGCGAGTTCTTTCACAACGATACTGATGTTACATCTCCAGTCTGTCCTGCAGATCTTGTTGACTTACGAGACGACTTCCTAGCGAACGTTTTCTGCAGTTCTTATATTTTGTACACTGGACCTGCTACAGTCAGCACAACGACCACTAACACGGCCACGTCCGAGGTCTGCAGTACTACTACTGGGACTACAATCGTGACCACCATTGATGATACTAGTATCACCCCTACCCCTGAAGTCTCGCCCGCCACCTCGTTTGATCCTACCATTTCCAGTTCGCCGGGTTTGCATCTACGCGACGTTAGTGCAGGCAGAGTTGTCCAAGCTGTCATCGATGTCTATCCAGACAAAGTTGCTGATCCTTCCATTACGGGTAGTGTGCCAGCAAAAATGACAATATCTGGCAAGGACCTTTCCATCGCCGGAGCCTATTCTTCAGCCACCTCAGAAGCCATTTCGCAACTAAAGGCCAGAGCATCCGGCTCTATCATATCCTCAAGGGATGCTTTTGCACCCGCAGTGACACCACAACCAGCATCCACTCCTGCTTTCAGCAAACGCCAAGCGGCTCTGACGCCTGCGTTCTTCGAAGGGCGTGATTATCGCGACGTTTCAAGCGCTTGCTCCCAGATCGTCGATACGGTCACACGTACAACAACATACTCTGCCATCCCCGACGCAACCGTGCGGCCGATCGTAGACTGTTCAAGCGCTTCTGTCTGTGATGACGACTCACCACCGATGCTCATCTCCGGATCCTTCTTCAAATCTTCCTACAAGGTCGACGACATCTACTACAACATCAGTCTACCTTTTGAGGTCTGCATATATGACGACTGCAGCTCCACCGTCCACCCAACATCGAACGGCGTTGTCACGGTCGGCGATTTCGCCACAGGACAGTACAACAACAACCGCAACGACATCCCTGCTGCTGATTTTCCGTCCGAGACAGCTCTCTTCGTCTACTGGGACGACCTTTACATCTTCCCAGGCCAAAGCCACTACATGGACTATAGCATCTGCGGGCAGGAGGGTTCGCGCACGGTCGTCTTCTCCTGGAAACTCGGCCGCTACCAAACAGTCGGTCCTGTCTTCGACGGCAAGTTCTGGAGTTTCTCAGCGACCTTCTTTGAAAATGCGCCGAGCCGCATCCTCCTGGACTACGCTCAAGTTCCAGATCTCGGAGCCTCGGCGTCAGTCGGTTTGCAAAGTTCAGCCGGAGCATGTAAGTCTTATTTTATCTAGCACTTGTTCTGAAGTACACTGACGTAAGTTGCAGCTTTCAAGTACTCGCACCTGGATACCAAGATTCGGAGTGGCTTGCGACTTAGCTTCGATACCAGGGATGAGGGTATTGGAATTGATACCAACAGAAGGTAGATGCAGGGCAATGGCAAGAATGGTAGCGACCGCGGCGACAGTGATACTCGTTTCTGGAGAAACAAGTCTCGGACGGTGTCTACCATAGACAATGCGCTTTCTCTCTGCTCAATGGCGGGTTTGAAGCTTGTTTCCGGCTTGGGACAGAAGTGTTTGTAGGTAGATGTCTTCAGAGTTTCGTTTTCCACGCTACGAACGACAACTATCTGCGTTTGTTTGTATGCACTGTTGAGATGTTGGATTTGCTGATATTGGTGACGACATCCGTACCACTGCCGTAGAATCGTCGAGCAAACCGTATACTGACATCGTTGAAATCGACAATCGTGCACGCAACATCATTTGATAAGTTATCAGAGTAAACTTGAATTCGGTCTATGAAAGTCGTAATCGTAATGGTATTCGTGCGGCCGTGAGGCCAATCGTCGCAATCTTTTTCTTCTTTTGTAGTCATAATCTTATCATCGTGGGCGTCATCATCTTCGTCGCCGTCGTTATCGCTGTCGCGAAGGAGATGCCGAAACTTTTTTTTTTTTGCAATTTGTCGCGGAGACAATCCAGCCCAGAAACAGAAGGGGAAAGAAACAAGGTGGAATAACGTGGCCGACCCAGTGTGGCGTGATCAAACGATAGGGAATGGGAAAAAAACAAGAATAAGACAGCCAGCCCATGGTAATGATGATGAGGTTTCGCTAATCGCTTCAATGCGCAATGCCGTCGCTATGCAGCCGCCAGGAAAGGTACACAAGGCCAAAGAGAGTCGTGAGTGATCATGACTAATCCCGAGGGATGATGAGAGGATAAGCAGAGAAAGACGCTTCCGCCGCCGTTTGTCCAGTGTCCGAGTAGGAAACCGTCAGAAAACCTAAGGCCTCGATGTGGACGTCGTCCGAATTGGGTCCGCTCTTTGTGGGAACACGATCGTGAGGCGCTGGTCCTCGGACCGGTGTATCTGATCTCAACCGTAAAGGTTTCTTCTACCTCCACCAGCTCAGCACTGGTATCCAGCATCTCTCAAGCAGCTAGTGCATCTCTCGTACATTCTTACAGTACCCCTACCGCAGTAGCAGGCACTTGTCGAGCTTGTACTTGACTTGCTTGATCGACGTCCTGGAGCATCAAGACCGTAATCGCTGTTCCTCGGGCTGGTACCTCCACTGGAACTGCTCGCAGTTTCGTAGTCATTAGACACAGCGGTGTTGCGTCGACCAGCGCCAATAGCAACCGGCATGCCCTGGACTACACCCCCTTGGCCGGGACGGTGGCCGGGGAACATGCCATCGTTCACCGAGAAGTTGCGGCAGATCATGTAGGCTCGGGTGGCAGCAGCGTTCTTAGCAAGCTCATCACTCTCGTAGTCCACGTCTGTCGAGTACTCGCGGTTATTGACACGTACTGTGCACCCGTAGCCATAGCCAGATCGATATGTTTGGAAAAGAGGGTCGGGCCAGTGTCTCCTTTGGCAAAGGCCTGCAATTACTGTCAGTCATCAGAAGCATGGAGATTGTGTTGCACAGTGCTTCTGAGATCCAACTAGACAATGCTCGATTGGCATAAGTGGTCCGAAAAAACAGGCACAGAAAGCCGCAACGATTGACATAGTGCTGCAATCCCTAGCAGTTGATACGTATCTCGACTCGTCTATGTTGACAAGTGTGGCTCAACTCATGTCCCGCCAAGACTTGACTTGTAATGGAAGGATTGAACATACCTGTCAGATACATGATGTAGAACATGGCGTTTATTTGTGAGTGGTTTATGTAGGGGTCGAAGAAGAAACGCTGATGCTCAATGCAGGCTCAGAGCTCTAGAAGGGAAAGACCGAGGTTGGTTTTGACGGGAATAGACAAGCGCTCCTTGGTGGCCGACTGAAAGAGGTAGTCGTGGCTGCTGTTGTACAACACGGCGTTGACACTTGTCAATGCGAGAGGGTGACAGGTGTACTGAAGGTGGGGGAGAAGTGTTGCGTTGTAGATAAAAAGAAGCAAGAGGATATGGCATGCAGAAGGTATATGGGACCGACGGGACGTATGCGTTTAGTGTGGGATGGCGTGTAATTTATTGCGGCAGCCGAGTGCAGCGAGCATCTTGGGACATGCAGAGTTCTCCGACCAGTAGGAACGCCATGAATTGGGCGTCTGGAAGGGCATGATATGCGGGTCTTGCGGCTCTGTACAAAGAGGCCCATATTATCGATGCGTTGGCCGCATTTTTGTCAACAAAAACTAGGGTTCCAGATTTCTAGTGAAAGAGCTCATGCCGTAAAGGCACAAGCTTCACCGGTATCCGCCAACTGGGACATTATTCGCCGTCGCCACTATCCTGCAGCATTAGCGCGGTTGATGGTTCGTCAAGGCGCACTCTTCAGATCGGCATATCAAAGACCCTGATGCAGGAGCACAACAACGAAGTACAGTGACGGTCTGTCTGTA
Organism: Ascochyta viciae; assembly: GCA_004335155.1. NCBI lineage: Eukaryota > Fungi > Ascomycota > Dothideomycetes > Pleosporales > Didymellaceae > Ascochyta > Ascochyta viciae. Next base: position 7,568 of record SATY01000812.1, read on the forward strand.
CTCCCTCAGCATGTAAGCATGGTAGCATGATGCTGTGTTGCATGAGCAGCCTATGCTAAACAAGGAGAAGGCCTACAGCGCTCCGAGCAGATTCGGGCCATCTTGGCAAGCAATTGGTGAAGATCCATGTGGAATACGAAGGGGGCAAGTTGATGAACGGGATCAGAGACCAGGCGTGGACATGCAGAGAAATGTGGATCTCAAGCAAGTTGACAGGGCTACCCAAGCATGGCAGCGGAAGTCGCGCCTAGAGGTAGAATGAGTGGAGGGGAACTTGACACGCTATCGTGAGCATCACGGCTGGCGTTGGCAGAGCGTCATACCAGGAATAGCAGGCGCTTCTCGGCAAGACAACCATAGGCAAATGAGATGGATTGATTGCTGGAATCGAGGGGTCGGAGGGCAACTGGGGTTTGTGCTACCAGAATTTCTGTCGTTGCGCCCGGGCGTTCATGCACCTGCATGGCATGGCGCATGGTGAGTTGGCAAAGACGCTTGACTTTGAAAGTCGAGCAACATGCAACCGTAACCGAAGAAGGAGAGGTATCAACGGCGGTTGCGCCATGAGTCGGTCCACTGCGGAGGCAGTCTAGCGATAGCTCGAGCGCCTGTTGCAGTCCATGATTGTCGATGAACGTTTGCAAGGATCATGTTTGTGTGTAACGATCCCGCCTGACGTGTGTCTGGATTTGTGCACAATGGATTCCGGTCGCTCAACAGGCGAGCTGAATGCGTCCATCGCCGATGCCTAGAGTATATCCAAGGCCGACGCTCCTCATACACTTGTATGATTGCAGCATCACCTGGCGGGCGGCTGCATGTTGCCCTCGATCGCTGTGCAAGAGGCTGGGGCCGGGCAGTAGTGCCATGGTGCACAAAACGAAGACAAAAGCTCGATAGGCCAGCAACGTACAGCAACGGTACAAGAAGGACCAAGTGCAAGGTCCACGCAGGAGCGGCCTCGTTATGGCGTCGGTCCAAGGCTCGGTTGAGACAGGCTAGAGATGTGGGCTCAGCGGGTCCGTAGGAAATCTCCGCAGGAACAGCAGTCCGAACGACGAGCTGATACTGGACATTGCAATGGACGAATCAGTCGACGGTGTTTGCAGCCTCGTTACGGCCAGCTGCTGAATTGCTGCGAAACATGGCAGTACGGCTAGCAGCGCAATCTGCACTGAGAATGGCGGTGAAGAAGCCGTGTCAATGCACCGCAACTGCCCCTCTTTGCGCTCAGACTCGGGCATGCCATGGCAAGAGCGATCCATTGCCGCTGTAACCACGGCTTTTGGAGCATCATGAGATAGTACTTCTGTCCTCGAGGGCATCCATCGTAATTGTGAATTGTGAACGACTCTTGTTTCTCAAACCGGCTTGGTGCCGTGGGTGCGCTCGAGCCTCGAGCTAACAGACCCTCGTTTCCTCCGAAGTCGTACAACTCCACGCAACATGCCGCGTCCTACGTTTGAACAACGTCTCTCAGGGTCCGTCTGCTTCAGGGGGCTCAACTCCTAGGGGCACACGGCACGGTGTCAAACCATGAATGGGCTATTGTTCCTACGGCTGCAGGTTGAACAGCACACAATCAGAACAGCCGGAACCGCCTCCCGGCATCGGAAGAGCGGTGTCCGCCATGGGCCCTTGAGTAACCTCGTCTCGACATGCACTGTGCCGGCAGGCAAGCCGATGTTGTAGAACTGAGTGATACAATGCCAACTTCTTCGTTGATATCACAGACCAAGAAAATAGACCTTCTCTCCATCTCTTGACTCCCATCAACACACTCATGATTAGATGTAGCTCCGAAAATTTCCACCTACAGAAAATTGATGTCAAGGAAGATGTATACAGATTGTTAGCTCTAACGTTAGCCGTCATGACACACATGTCTTTAGGAGCCTTACTTCGATGCCACAACATCATCAACGGAAGGGTTCCGAGTTCATGGTTCCGCCGCGAATGGCTCTCCTCACAAGTTCCGAAGCTTCCGTGATAAAAGTACTCAACTAACGCTGCTGTTCTATCTTTTGATCAACAAACGAACTTCATCCGCCAGCTCAACTCTCAGTGACGCCCACAAGATGTCGCAAATCATACGGATGACGCTATTCAAGCTCTCAGACAGTGCTGTCATCAAAGAGGCAGTCCAGAAGTACTCTTCCCTGACTCAGGACGCCGTCAAGGTACGTTCCTGCGTTGCATCCATCTGCACGTCAGACGTTCCCATCACTTTCCCGAGCTCCACACTAGAGGGTCCAGCCTCGCGCTCGCCTCATGTCCGACTCATGATCCCAGTGCCTGCGGGCGGCTTGATGTTGGAAGGTGGGGTGGGTGGTAACGAGGGTGCAGAGTGCAGGAACAACTATTGCCTGTGCCGTACAGCGCGTGCACAGAAGGAACTCTGGATACTAGCATTGAGAGCTGAGGATTCAAGGAACAGGCGACTCGCACAAGTCGTGCACCATTTGAGAACCAATTGGGGCTGACATATTATCAGGATGGTAAACCATACATCCAGCAAGCAACAGCATACCAGCCGTACGATGATCCTAGAAGTCAGGGCTACACGCTCGTAGCCCGCACAGTATTCAACTCAAAAGCAGACATGGATTTTTACGACAATGAGTGCGAGGCGCACGCTGCTATCAAGTCATTCATCAAGCCAAAGATTGGAGGGCCACCTCTTTTAGTCTACATGGATGCGTAAAGTTTCAAATCGAGTTCAAATCGAGTTCAAATCGAGTACAGTATCACCTTGTAGCCCAACCTCGAGCTCTGTTGTGTATTCATATCCGAAACATCACGGGAAAATCGCATGTGTATATATGTACACGCTCAGAAGCCCTCCTTGCTTTCAAAATACTTCCTGCACTCATACACAGCCCTGAACGGAATGACAAAGACTGGATGGAGCTTTCCCACGACGTCACTCGCATCCCACACAATGTTTTCCCAATGCATACCCTCAGCTCTCCAGCGGAATGGCGCGCCCAGCCCGACCTCACCGAGACCTTTGTTGACGTTCTCATCGTACACGTAATGGTGTTGGGCAGCGCTCAAGCCAGCCAAATTGTAACATGTATGGTACGCATCTGAGCGCTTCCCGGGCTTATCCCTCAAGCCACCCTTCTTTTCCTGTGCAGCTGCGAGGATATAGCGCCCAAGTGCAGCGCGATTCCAGACGTTTGTCGTCGTTGCAGCTTCGACGAGCGACCAGCAGCCTCCAACCCAGTGCGAGTAGCAGCCATCGACGAGCTTGTTGGTGCGCCCATTGTAGCCACCCTCGGGAGCGCATTGGCGGGAAGACATCCAGTGGACAAGAAGTGGAATGTCGAGGTACTCGTTTAAAGTCTCTTTAGGAGGCCCAAGGATAGAGAGACATCCTAGTCCGCAGAATGCGTAGGCACCATGAGCTTCGTTGCCGGGTGCTGCGGAGATGCCACCATCCCAGGACTGACATTTCGAGACCCAGTTGCCAAGGTTGTCCGTGAAGGTAGTAAGGCCTTGTTGCCGAGCCAATGAATCGTTTGGCAGCTCAAGAGGAAGGTTCAGGAGCGATAGCAAGACCATGGCACAAAAGGCTCCCCTGATGTCCTCCTCGCCGCCTTGACACATGCTAAAGCCTCCGTCTGCTTGCTTCATGCGTCCAAGGAAGTGCCACATGGTTTTGCGATTGATCGATTCATACGTTGCAGCGCCACCAGCTGTGGCAAGCGAAAGTGTGGCGGCATATGAGCACGCGAGATGGGGCATCTGGCCGTAGCCCCCTCCAAAGCCACCTTCAGGATGCTGAGCTAGTGTAAAAGTGTGCGCTGTTCGTCGCTGGTGCTCTGACACGTCTTCACCTAGAGCCGTCAAGCCTTGCAGAGCCCAGTAAACCATCCATGGTCGTGAGGCGTCCATCATAGCGAAACCCGCCGGATAATCGTCCAACGCATCTTCCAGAAACGCCACATGCTTCTTGCGTTGCAAAGTTGGGATGCCATGTGAGTTGAGGGCAAACTCGTTGGGATTTCCCTCTAGAAACGGCAGGACGACTTTGAGTGTCTCGTCCTGTGTCTTCGATGTACTCGTCTGCAAATCGTCCTGGATTGGTATTCGTATGCTCTCCAAATAGGCTATGTTCGCCTGCTCTTCGGGTGTCGCGGGGCCCATGTCTTCGTACTCGTCTTCGGAACCAAGTTCTGAGTCCGAAAGCTCTTCTATTCGGTCTTCCCCAGAGATGATCTCTTCAAGACGTTGCGAAGATGCCTGTGTCGAGCTCCGTAACGGAAGGGCCATCTTTTAACGCAAGCACACGGACTATGGGTATACTCAGAAAGGGCTCGTGTGAGTGGTCGAAGCGAACAATGGGAGTTGCTTAGGTTGTTACTATTGTTCGTAGTTGCGCAGCGTCTGGTTGGGGATGTATCTTCCTATTCCAGAAAGAACTTTTAGGGCACCCCCCAAAGCTTGGAAGAGGTATTGTGCAGAGCTACCGTTCGTGTTTGTGTAGTTCATGTGTGAAGATGTGAAGTGGTGTGGAGCATGTGCTTGAACCAAATTGAGCAGTAGCGTCTTGGCGTAGTTTTTGAAGCTCGACCTTTCTGCATCCTATCTACACCAACACGCATCACTCCCACAGATGTCAGTCTGACGAACGCACACCTGCCATACCCGCCAACTGCTCACTGAACCTCTCACCCGTGATCTCCAATGGTTTGCTCTCTTGCAGCACGAACAACATCCTTGCCCACTCTGTCTTGCTCTGGTTGATCCACTGATGCATGGTCCCCCGCTGAATCGCAACGTCGCCCCGCTTCATAACGCGCCTCTCACCACTATCGAGTAGTAGCTCTACCTCGCCTTCAAGCACGCAGCCATAGTCGAGGCTCACAGTTCTATGCATTGTGCATTCGGTGCCCGGAGGAATGTCGACGTGTCGAAGCACGGTACCGCCGGACACGACGAGGCCTGGCGGGCTGTTCAAGAACTTCTCGTACACCCTGAGGTCCTGGTCGTCTGTCATGTCGACTGGGAAGCCTTTCGTGGTATAACCCAACGCAAACGCAATGCCGTCATCGTTGGCTTTCATTATGCTTTCTTCACCGAAAACGTCGCTGAAGATGGCCTGGCCTTTGCCATTGTGGCTGGTGATGTACCTTTGGATATTCGGCAATGCGCCGGTGTGCGCCATATTGCGTAGTTGGCGGTGAGGATGTATGAATCAATGAGGTAAGGCTTCTCTTGGAGCTAACAATGGCAGAGATGCTTCTTTGAGTAGAGCTCGATGAGGCAGCAGATATGTTCTGCTGTCTGGAATATTTAGAGATGTCGCTGTAGCCGCTCTTACATTTGTTTCGGGGAGCCGAAGGCCGGAATCCGGGGAACGGCTACTGCTCCGCATTCCGAAATCGATCTTCAACATCATGTGCATACCTGCAGGACGGTGGCTTTTCGAAGGGGTATTTGCGTTCTTTGAGTGCTTTCGTATTTGATTATGGTTTGTCTGAGCTGTACTACAGTGCTGTACTTGCTCTGCTTATCTGACGCTGATCGATCTCAAGAACCTATTAGATTAACAAGATAGTGTAGTAACATCATCCTGTGACTGTCGAGATGGTTGTAACGTCCACGGCCGTGGAGCCTGCGATCCTACCCCACAGTTATAGCTCTGACTGTAGCCTGAATTGCTTGTCTTGAACCAATCAGCCTTCCTATCTTGGCAGATCATGCCTTCGAACGTCTTTTCCTTTCAACGTCATGGCGTGTTCTCAGAATTGACTCACCCATGAGCATATAGATGCGAATTTGTGCATGCGAGCGATTGTGCAGCGATATCATCGGTCGATATGCCACAAGTGCAGCAAGATATCGAGCTTGACAGGATGAGCGGCTCAAATCGCACAGTTGCAACCACTCACGCTACAGAGCAGCAAGAGATGGTCGAGGAGATTGAGCAAGTACCGTTACCACCGACAGACAGAGGCAATGAAGCATGGCTCGTTTTAGCAGGATGCTCGTTGATTCAGATCCCCGTGTGGGGTACAGGATCCTGCTCTCCACGTTCAAGCAATGCGACTGACAGCCCCGCAGGATACTCTCTAGCTTTCGGTGTATTTCAGGAATACTATGGCAGTCACTCAGACGAGCTCAAGGGAAACTCGAGCCATGTCGCTGTCATTGGAACTACCATGACCGTAAGGTGTTTGCCTCGAAAGTAAACCAGCACGAACATGCCACTGATCATCGTAGGGGATCATGTATCTCATCTCACCCTTTACGTTTACTATCTTGATTCGTTGGCCTCGTCTGCGCCGCTGGTTTGGTCCGCTCGGCCTAGCTCTGACAGCAATTGGCTTTTTGATGTCCTCTTTCGCCACGACAGTCTGGCATCTGATCGCAACCCAAGGAATCCTATGTGCTCTTGGTTGCGGATTACTGTTCACACCTACAACGTTGTATTTAGACGAGTGGTTCATCAAGCGAAAAGGATTAGCTTATGGTGTGATGTGGGCCGGTAAGTCTGCTGCTGGTGTGGGTGTGCCTTTTGCCATGGAGACTTGCTTGCGAAAGTTTGGACCTGGTGTAACGCTTCAAGGATGGAGCGTCGCTACGGTACGTGCTGAGATCTGAGTATCATGGAGAGAAACACGCTGATCCACGTCAGGTTCTCTTATCAGCCCCCCTACTGTACTTCCTCAAACCACGCATCCCGCTCTCCCAGTCCGCCACGGTGCGCCGAATTAGCTTGAAGTTTGTCTACTTGCCCTCATTCTGGATGCTCCAGATTGGTAATATCCTCCAGTCTCTTGGTTACTTCCTTCCTTACACCTACCTCTCGACCTACGCCGTCCAGCAGCTCCATGTATCTACCACGGTGGCTACTACGCTTCTTGTCCTGATCAACGTTACGTCTATCCCAGGTGGGATCGTAATAGGAGGTCTCGGCGACTACTTTCACATCACTACCATGATCCTGATCTCGACATTTGGATCGGCACTAGCCGTGTTTTTGTTTTGGGGTTTCTCAAGCCAGACAGCGCTTCTGGCTGTGTTCAGTATCACATATGGATTCTTTGCTGGCGGCTTCAGTTCTACATGGTCCGGAGTCCTTCAGGAGCTAAAGGCACAGAGCCCTGCGCTAGATACAGGCTTTGTCTTTGGGTTGCTAGCGGGTGGAAGAGGCATTGGCAATGTGGTTAGTGGACCGCTGAGTGTTGCATTGGTAACTAGGGATGGATGGATGAAGGAAAATGAGAGTTGGGGTTATAACGGGCAGTATGGCGGAATCATTCTGTTTACTGGTGTGACGGCACTGTTGGGTGGATGGGGTGCGTTGGAAAGGGTGAAATGGGCGCCCGGCAGCTGATTGATAAGCCTGGGCGATGCCAATAGATCCTATAGGCTCTGCAGGTGTATCTGGGAGCTGTTTGCTGCTCCAAAATTCAACGTCGAAATTGCTCGTGTTGTGTTGTGTGAAGTGAGGTGCGCTTCACCCAAGACCCTGGGGCCTGAGGGAGGAGCTGCCACGCACACCCAAGCGTTCCTTTCTTGGAGACAGAGCCTTGACTACCTCGACAACCACTTTTTTCGCGCGCCAGTATCCTCTAGTTGCACGAACGCAACTACAGTACACCCTGTTACCGACGACGACAAATTCAGAGCAACAGCCGTTCGCCAACACCTTCACCAACCCAACGTGGCTGCACGCCCCCGCGAATGCGCAGTGGCTCCCCCAATACTCCACACTGCTCGCAGCTCGCTATCTCTTGGCCCCCACACTTCTGCGTTGTCGCACAGCATCGTTCGGGTGAGTCGCTGACTGCCTGTTCCCTGTTCTGAGGCGATGCTGAACGCCTCGGCAGCATTCCAGCTGTTGAGACGTTCAGCCACGAACCGAAACCGACGAATGTCTCTCGTTCACGTCGGAACGCCGTTCAGGTACGACGGTGAGAAATATCGGCAAGCTCAGTGCGACTGCGGATCATGGCGTGATTCCCATCGGCCTCCCTGATGATTGGACTAGACGACGATGCTCACGAAATGGGGCTTGGCAGGCCCGATGGTATCAGGAATCCAGGAACACATACGAGACATGACGGAGATGGAGCAGAGCAAGGAGAGAGAAGGTCCGGTGTTGCCAAACCAAACAGGCTGCAGATGTGGTCACGAGGAACGTCGAACAGGAGCCCCTCTCGACCTGTCACGGTTTGTGTAACACGACGGCGACAGGTTGGTTGGAGCAGAGCAAGTCTACAGCCACTCGCTGCATGACATGCTGAACGATGCCGAAGTGGAGGCGGCTCTAAGCCGAGCCTGGACGCAAGGCAGTAGTCATGGTAGGACGATGCGGGAGCGGTGTCACGCAGAAGGCTGATGACATGCACATGGACCCGAAGCAAGCGTTGAGAAAGCGGAAAGCGAGTCTAGCCTGGCAGAGACGACATGGAGCACGAGGAAAGCGCGGAACCGATGGCAGGGTGGGCTCAGGCTCAGCGCGTGGAGGCAAGTAGGGCGCTCATGCTCTCGATGCTTTTGGAATGTACGATGACGACGAAGCGTTGTGCTAGGCTTTGTTCAAGGTGTCGGTGAGTTTGGCAACGGGAGAGCAAAGTGTGGTGGAAGCATTGATTGCGTTGCCAGGGCATGCCGGTGAGGCGAATACCGCGGACTGGCCCTGGTCAGCGCGACGTGTGCAAGAGTGCAAGTTGAGCGTCTGGCAGCCATGGAACCGTTAGGTTAGGCTTGCATTATTGTTGGATGGGTCGATGGCGGCGACGAAGACAGCAAGGAATCATGCTAGGCATGATTTCGAGGCTCGACGTTGGGTGTTTGCTAATTGCTTGTTACGGCAGCATCCTTCGCAGTCCCCCCTCCTCCGCACGCTGATGGTGCTGGACCCCGAGTCTAACTGATGTCGGGTGCTTATCGAGGAGGGGTCGCCTCGATAGGCGATGGTCGATGCCGAGAGAGTGCGACATGCTCGGCCCGTGGCCTTAGTATGTATGGCGACATTGGTTGGCGAGGCCTTTTCTTACTGGCTGGGCAGGTGAGGCGTGCAGGCTCAGCAGTTGGCAGGCTGGACGACAGGCGAGCAGACAAGACAGACAACACGCCCTGGTCGAGCAACCATTCATGATCACGTCAAAGCGGGCGAACCCAGCCCCATCTCTGTCTCTCTCTCTCTCGCTCTGCATTCTCACGGTAGATGATTGTCTGCACTCTCACGGTAGATGGTTTTCTGCACTCTCACGGTAGATGATTGTCTGCACTCTCACGGTAGATGATTTTCGTCACTAGCAGACGATCTTCACACGCAGCCGGACGCTCGACACTACGGTCGCCTGTCGTCGAGCAGCGATCCAACGTGTGCAGGCCAGGCACCCAGGTCCAAAACACGACTCCATCAGGGTTTTCGCCGTGGTGAGGTGCGAATCGCGCAGGCCGACTACTGCAGCGCCAACAGCGCTACCGCCGACCATAGGCAGATCGAGACGCTTATTGGTGTGTGGGGCTGCCCTCACCGACTTTTGGCAGCTGCGCGGCCCGTGCAACACGACGGTTACCCTCTCGTCCTCGTCCCCTCCAGGCCTGCTTGTGCTTACGTTCTGTGCTTACACCGCTCGCCATCAGCTCAGAGCGGCTGGCACTCTCACACTCGACCACCAACAAACCTCCGTGGCCCAGCATGGAGAACCACCAGCACATGGACTTTGACGGCGCCCTGTACGCCGTCGACGGAGCCTTTGACCCGACTTTCGACCCCAGCCGCCAGACATACACCCACTACCAGACCTGGCCGCTGCCCATATCGCCCGGCGCAATGCCGCAACAACACCAGCACCATGACGCGAGCCAGCAGCAACATGCACAGCAGCAGCAGCACCAGCAGCAGCAGCAGCAGAACCGACAGCATCACTCGCAGCACCAGCAGCA
>SATY01000813.1:0-17458 GCA_004335155.1 Ascochyta viciae
AAAAAAAATAAGTAAAGAGGTACTATAATAGGCTAGGCCTAGGTGCTAGCTTCTTAGTATATACTGCTTTAGCACTACTCTAGCTTGCGCTTTTTAGCATAGACTTAAGCCCTGCTACAAAGCTAACATATCTAAAATAGAGTTATAAAAACTCTATAAACTCTACTCTAAAGGTTGTTCTCTATTAAATCTATCTTGTATTTTACTAAAAAACTCCCTTAGAGGTTAGCTTCTTACAGTAAGAGCAAAAAAACACGTGCGTAAGTAAAGGTAGAAATTTAGGCCTTTAGTTAATAAGGATAGTATAGTCTATACTTCCTTAGAGTATACTATAATATGTAAAGAAAGTAGGTAGAAAGGAAGACAGACTACTTTCTTCCCTAATCTAGAAGACCTAGACCAACTAGACTAGGTAATTCCAAAATAGGAAGCGTATAGCCTAAAGAGGCAAGAGGAGTAAATATAGTAATAATAAGATAATATAATAGAGAAGTTATTATATTAAATGCTAGATATAGAACAAAGAGAAGGGGAAAGTAGGTAGTATTTATACTCTACTTTCGCTTCTCTCTATTATAAATCAGAAGGATCTAGAATAGTTAGTACTAATAGATGCTTAGAAATCCAAAGTAGATTTCTAAGCAGATTAGGTAGGCAATTACGCAATCTATAAGCAGATTACGTAGGCAATTACGCAACCTACTAGCAGATTCTGTAGGTGTACACGTAACCTACTAGTAAAGGCAACATCTCCTTAAGCTATTTATAGTAGGAAAGCTAACTCTAGATCTAGTAAAGCTATTGCTATAATAAGCATAGCTTTCTAATGCTCTCTAGCTAGGAATTCTTTAGATAATACTTTACTAGATTAGGTAAGCACTATACCTAATTAGTAAAGTACCTATATTAAGGCCTAATATATATATATTTAGGCTAAATAGCTTAAGTTGCCTTTTCAGGTAATAACTATTCCTAAAAAGGAAATTATCTAATAAAGATTATAAGAAGAAAGTCTTATAACTTTACATTAGTAACATTGCAATAAGGATTAATAAGCAAGATATTTAACAACGCTGCTAGGTGTGTAGGTAAATACAGTATTAAGCTTTTTACTAGTAACAATAATTAATCAGACATCAGAACTAAACTCTAGAGCCTTGCTACTTTATTAGTACTAGAGAAGTAGTAGGAGAAGCTACTAGCTTATATACTAGAACACTTAACTACCTACCTATTATAGGTAACTCTACCTAAGGCTGTAGTAACTATTACTAATAATAAAGCTTACCCTACTACAGACTCCAACTAGAACTTATAAAAGGAAGACTTAAGCAAAACTATATAAACGCTAGTTAAAGCCTAGGTCTAAGCCTACATTATATCTATAAGATTGCTAAACTATAGCATAATACCCTCTACCTCTACATAAATAATTAATAATAATCTAAGTAAGGCTATAAAGCTACCTTATATAGGTAAGTTTAGTAGCAACTAATATATATATAGAATGTTTAAGTTCTATATAAAGGACAAATTAAAGTCTATAAGAGACTAAGAAGCTATCCTAGGAGTTGTTTATATGTTTAATAGACTAGAAGGACAAGCTGCATAGGTTAGCTTATTATAGAAAGACTATAACCTAACAGGTATAACTAATTAGTTCTAAGACTTCTTAGATAAATAGTATAAGAACCCCCTATTTAAAGAGCGTTCTTAGTAGAAACTCTAGACAGTTACTATAAAGAAGAGCAACTAGAGTGTAGAGTCTTTATATGTAGAGTTTATCTAGCTAGGTTATAACACTGCTATAGAGAATAATATAAAGAACTTTAAGACTAGGTTTATATCTACACTCTATCTAGACCTCTAGGATAAGATAGTGTTAGTAGACATCTTAAATAACTAGGATCTCTAGAGCCTTATAGCAAGAGTCTTAGCAGCAGAGGTTAATCTTTGTAGGTCTAACGCACTAACAAATAGCACCTTTAAACAACATTTATAAAGAATAAACCTAGATTAAATAGACTAGGAACCTACTAAGGTCTACTTTAAGAAGATTAAGTTAGATAACTAACAGTAAGTAGAGTAGATAGAGTGTAGATATATACCTAGTTTTAAAGTTCTTTATATTGTCTTCTTTAGTAGTTTTATAACCTAGCTAGATAAACTCTACACAAAAAGACTTAACACTCTAGTTACTCTTCTTTAAAGTAATAGTCTAGAGTTTCTACTAAGAACACTTCTTAGATAAAGAGTCCTTGTACTGCTTGTCTAGAAAGTCCTAGAACTAAGTAGTTGTACCTATTAGATTATAGTCTTTCTATAATAAGCTAACCTACGCAGCTTATCCTTCTACGCTGTTAAATATATAGGCAACTCCTAGGATAGCTTCTTAGTCCTTTATAGACTTTAATTAATTCTTTATCTAGGACTTAACCGTCCTAGATACACGTTGGTTTCTACTAAAGTTACCTATATTAAGTAACTTCATAGCCTTGCTTAGCTTGTTGTTAATTGCTTATATAGAGGTAGGGGGTATTATGCTATAGTTTAGCAATCTTATAGATACAACGTAGACTTAGACCTAGGCTTTTACTAGCCTTTGTATAGTTTTGCTTATATCTTCCTTTTATAGGTCCTAGTTAGAGTCTGTAGTAGAGTAGGCCTTATTATTAGTAATAGTTACTACAACCTTAGGTAGGGTTGCCTATAATAGGTAGGTAGTTAGGCGTTCTAGTATATAAGCTAATAACTCCTCCTACTACTCCTCTAATACTAATAAGGTAGTAAGGTTCTAGAGTTTAGTCCTAACGTCTAATAAATTATTGTTACTAGTGCACAGCTTAATGCTGTATTTACGTAGACGTCTAGTAGCGTTGTTAAACATCTTACTTATTAATCTCTATCTTAGTAATTAAATCTAATTTTAAAGAGCTAACCTCTTAGGGAATTTACAAAACACAACGTAGATTAAACAGAGAACAACCTCTATAGTAGAGGTTGTAGAGTTTTTATAACTCTATTTTAAACATGTTAGCTCTATAGCAGGGCTCTAGTCTATGCTAGAGAGTGTAAGCTATAGTAGTGCTAAGGCAGTGTACACTAGAAAGCTAGCACCTAGGCCTAGCCTATTACACTTACCTGTACTTTTTAATTCTATAGTAAGAGTATAGCTACTTTAGCTGCTAGTAGAGTAGTATATATTAGGCTCTCTCTTATTAATTTAGTCTATTACTTCTATCTCCTACTACCTTCTTTAGTAAGTTTCTTTGGAATGTAACTTCTTGCCTACTTCTCTCTTTACTCCCCTTCTATGGCATCATGCGCTATTATAGCGCATAGTAGCTAAAATAAGTTTTTTAGAATAGAGAAGAGTCTTTTTAAACTCTTTTAGTGCTAACAAGTGTATAGTAGACTATTTAGTATTATTCTAGGCTATGTTAGCTTATATTTACTTATATAGACCTTAATTTTACTCTTCCTATTAACTATAGACTTTCCTTACGCATCTAATAATATAGTTAATAATAGTGTTAATGTACTCTAAAGTTACGCAGATTACATAATTAAGCAGATTACTTTACTAAGACTACACTAAACCTCTACTCTATTATAGCTTTAAATTAGCCTACGTTAGCCTTTTAAACAGTAGTATAGTATATAATATTATTTAGTAACACCTTCTACAGGCTTTTTATATGTGCGCAAGTTATACTTTATATTATAGCACTTTTTACAGCGTTTTTAGTCTGCCTTACCTTCTTTAATATGTACTTGCTTTCTTGCCTTCTTTCTATTACTATGCGCTCTAAACTTAGTTAGAGTAGTAAATTAAAGGCCTTCCTTAGCTGTTAGGACTTCCTCTTACTATAACTGCTTTCTTTTATATAATTTATCTTGCTTAGCAGCCTTATTTGCTGCTTAAAGCCTAGTAATTTCCTTTTAAGCTATTACTAGCTTATACGCTACTATAGCTTTGCCTTTAGTAAGCTTTTTAAAGGCCTTAACTATTAAAGTTAGTAAGATGCTTACATGCCTTTAAATCTTCTCTTAAATTAGCGTTAATTGCAACCTTATTTGTAAGGTATTGCTAGGAGTTTAGGACTACTAGGGCTTATCTTCTATAGTTGGTAGTAGTAGAGTATTTAGGCAGAGATTAAGGCCTATTATAACCTGTTCTAGGTTAAAGAGGACTAATCTAGCGCCTTAGAACCCTCCTTAGATATTGCTAGAAGTAAATAACTCCTTGTAGGCGCCTATAAAGCATAATAGAAACTCTGTTTTAGTAATATACATAATGTAGTTGCATATTAGCTACTTAGCATAGTAGCTATAGGCCTTCTTTAAAGAGCTAAAATAACCTACATCTAGTAGTTATATAAGGTGCAATAAGTGTAGAGGCATATATACGGTAATAATCTTAGCTTCCTTGCAGTATTATTAGAAGTTAAGAGAGTTTTAGCTCTTATAGCTATTAATAAAGAGTAGCTAGTTCTCTTCTTAAGTGCGCTTCTTAGTGTAGGCATTAAAGTGCTCTAACTACTAGAGTCTAAGCTTATTAGTAGTCTATCTGTTCTTAGAGACTCTAATAACCTAGTTATATAGTAGGTTGTCCTTCTTATACTAAGCAAAGAGGTAGTTGCAGTCTTTAGAGATAATAAAGAGTAGAATAGCCTATTCTATGCTATTAATACTTTGTATAACTATTGTCTACTTCTAGTTGCTCTACTGCACTGTCTTTAGCTGTTTCTAACACCCTAAGCCTATAATAACTACTCCTATTAATATCTAGCTATTATAAAGCCTTTCTTATTAAAGTTATAAGTGTTGTTATCCTAGATGCTATACTTAGCTTTAACATTTGCTATAAGCCTAAACTAGTCTTGTATAATCTCTAGATCTCTACAAAGAGCTCTCTTGTAGTTATACTTACAATTAAACTACACTTTAAGGTTAAAGCAGCGCTTAACAAACATACTAGGCTAGTTTAGGCTAACTTAGCCTATATTGCGCTTTTTCTGCAAGGAAGTAGCTATATCAGCCACAGCAGCTAGCTAAGAGGCAAATCCTTAGGCATCTAGCTTAAGGATATGCTTAGCAATTACATTATCCTTAGTCTAATCTATATTTTTTAATTATA
The DNA here is from genome assembly GCA_004335155.1 of Ascochyta viciae. Taxonomy (NCBI): domain Eukaryota; kingdom Fungi; phylum Ascomycota; class Dothideomycetes; order Pleosporales; family Didymellaceae; genus Ascochyta; species Ascochyta viciae. The sequence continues at coordinate 5,141 of SATY01000813.1, forward strand.
GCGCGTAATTAGCTTATGTAGGTTGTTCTATATATTAGTTGCGTAGTGTGTTGTAAGGCGTATTATATATAGCTATAGCGCGTTGTAATATAAGTGTTATGATTTGTTTAATTGCGTAGAGCGCAAGCTGTATTGTAGCTTCTTTTAAGAGCTTAGATTTGTGTTGTTGTTAAGGCATTGTGTAGTAGGGTAGAAGTTTAGTGTAGTCTTAGCATTATAAACAGCTTACTTGTATAAACAACTTACCCGTAGAGTACATTATAGAGAGAGTTTAGAATAGACATGTTCTTAGCAATCTCTTAAATATAACGTCTTTGTAGTCTTTCTACATTCTCTATCTCTTCTAGTACATTAAGCTTAAGATGTAGTACAATGTCTTGCATAACAAGATTAATAATATATATAAGATAAGGAATAGTGTTCTCTTCTTTGTCCTAAGTAATATTGCGCTCTTTTAGCAAGCCCTATGAGGCCTGTAATAAAGTGCTGTTATTACGTGCGTTAGTATAACTAATACCTAATAAACGTCTTAATGTTTCAGTTCTCTATAGAAATTAGAGAACTTACTATGCTATAGATAAGCCTATGTGTTTTCTACGCATTAGAATAAAGTTTAAAAGAGCTTCTTGTAGTTTCTAGATCTTATCAATATAGTAGCCCTTAATAGCTAGGAAACTAAGATAATTGCTTACTGTCTAGACATCTAATGCAATAGACAGTTTAGTACTTAATCTATAATCCTAGAGAAGTCTGTCTTCAGCAGCCTTAAACTAAGCTTAGAAGATTTAGCTAAATTTATAACAGGTAATTATTACAGCCTCTAGCATAAGGAAGTAGATAAAACATTAGAAAGTTAGACGCTTAACTGCTTAAAAAGCAATATTATTTTAATAACAAAGCGAACAAGCTCTTCTTTAAATGCTAGATAAGAGTATTCTAGAATAGAGAAATACTAAACTTAGTTTCTTTAGCGTGTAGTGTATAGACGTAATTAGGAGTCTAGTATAGTATAAGTAGAACTTTTAGTTTCTCTACAGGCTTAACTTTTAAGGTGCTAAAGCAGGTGCTTTGTCCTAACAGCTTTTATAGCTAGGTGCTAGAGTGCTAGGCTACAGTTATAATAGTAAACGTATAAGTAACTATCTTCTATCTTAGCAGCTTTACTATAGTGCTTCTAGACTTTGCAAAAGCAAGATAGAGCATCCTAATTTAGTTTACTACTAGTAGGATTGCTTCTCTATGTTGTGCTTCTCTACTACTTATTCTAGGCTGTAAGTCGCTGTTAGTAATCTAGGTCTGTAGAACGTGGCCGCTTAAGAAGAAATACTAGGCTTAGAAAAGCACCTTTAACAAGTTGCTAAGCTAAAAAAGTATAGGACAAAAGGATTTTAGATAGGCTAGGTAGAGAGGACTTTAAGTTTAGAGATAGTAATGCTATATATGTAATAAGAAGCTAGAGGAGTTTTGCGTAATAAGCTTAGAAGTAAAAAAGATGTATAAATTACTTCTTAGTAGGTCTAAAGAGGAAGCTATAACTCTAGAAATGTAATCTCTAGAAAAAGCGCTAGGAATTAACTACAGAATAAGAGCTAACTATAGAAATAATTTACTGTAGCAAGTTGTTAGTTAGGTAGAGATAAAGAAATTTAAAGATAAAGATGTCTTAGAAGTTTATGCAACAGGCATTAGATGTGTTAATTAGCTGTAATACTAGGCTATAACGCTAGAGGCGTATCTAATCTTAGTTACTCTCTATCTCTATCTTGTTATTATCTTCTCCTTCTAGATTATCTGCCTTATCTGCCTTATCTGCCTTATCCACCTTATCTATTGCGTAGTAGAACTGCTTATTAGTCTTATACTCATTTAGCATTCACTAAAAGTACTCTTTAAGTTTAGAATTAGATTCTTTAATCTCCTCCTTACACTTATCTTTGTTAGCAGCTGCAATATACAGGCAGTTGCCTATAAGCTAAATATTACTATCTATCCTATCTAAGAGATCTAGAGGATTAGTTTCTCTAATATAATTAGTAAGTAAATATAATAATAAGATATAATAACTTACTTCTAGTTATTGTTAGTTACAATTGCTATGCTCTTAGGCGACATCTAATCTTAAAAGGCAATCTACTCTTCTTTCTCTTCCTTGCTCTTAAAAGTGTTACTTGTAAGCTTACAAAGACCCTGCTTATACTCTTACTACAGTATTTTCTTAAGCACGCTGCCTTTACAAAAGAGCTGTTTTTCGCCTTAGCCTTAGGCTTAGGAGGTATTGCTAGTTGCTAGCTTATCTGTAGCAACCTCTACATAGTTGCTAAAGGCTATCTAGTGTATATAAAGATTAATTTCATACTTTAGACTATCCTACTTCTTATAGACAGCTTTTAGCTTGTTTTAAAGCTACTTAGCTGTTTAGGATTAGTACACGTTTGTAATAAAAAGCTGTAATAACTTACTACTATTAGACAACTTAAAGCATTGCTAAGCAATATCTTTCTTAGCCTTAGCTACTATTGCAGCTTGTGTTTTAAGAGCTACTAACTAATAAGCTAGAAGTTGTTGCAACTTTGCCCTAGCTTAGAATTTTGCTGCCTAGTAAGCATCCTTTGCTTTCTTAATAGCTAACTCTTTTCTAGTAAGGCTTGTAGCTCTGTCTCTCTGCTAAATTGCGCAGGTACTGTTGCTAAGTTTACCTTTAAACAGAACTGTTGTGCTAGTCTTTTAGCTAGCAGATTTAGCTTAGCCTTAGGAGTTAAGGACATAATTAATCTTATTCTTCTAAGAGTAGAAACCTTAGTATTATTAGCGCTAACTATTATAATAGGCTATAATAACTACCTAGATAAGCTTATTTTACTCTTTAACAGTAAAGCTAGCTGGTATACAAGTGCCTGTAGTAATCACTAAAGTTATTATCTCTTCTTCCTCCTTCTTCTTAATATCCTTAGGCTTGAGATCTATAGTGCTAACTATAATAGAGGCCTATTATAACGTAGTACTTACGTAGAAAGAGTAGAGTAGTGTAGTAGTATAGAAGTATAGCAATGTTAGTAGTTGTATTATAGTGCTAGTAAGCTCTAGGTAAGTATATTTTGCTAGATAGTATGTAATTAAGCTCTCTCTATTCTACTAGCGCTAACATAATAGTGTTTTTTTTGTTATAGTTACAACATTGCATATATAGCTCTAATCTTAATACAGTTAGTGCTAAAAGAACGCACATAGCGTCTTTATGCTACCTATAAGTTTTTATAGATTATTATTATAGTCTTCCTTGTGTATAGGTGTTACAAGTTCCTTCTATATATGCTAGATTTTAGTGTTCTTGTGCTAGGCAGTAGCCCTACAAGGCGCAAACCTAAACGCAAACATTAAAATTTACTTAGTGCTATAAACTGCTGCAGATAAGCAAATATTTGTTATATTAGATTAAGAATAGAATAAAACAACTCCTTGCATTTAGCTCTATAAGCTAATAAGTTATTACAGATTTCTACTAAAGGCTTAGAGATTCAGCACACTACTAATAGATATACTAAATTTAAGTACTTGCAATACAATAATCTCTAGTAGCGCACAGACCTCTGCGCGCACATTATCTAATTTAACAATTAATAAATTCTACTTTTATCTTTCTCTATCTACAACTAAACTCCTCTTCTATAACTATACTACTATAGATAACTACACTACAACAACTCTTCTACACTAACTCTCTACTATTATAGCCTTCTATTATAGTTAGCACTATAGCTATAGGCTGTAAGAATACAGTAAGGCTAATCTAAGGCAAAGGTAATTCTAGAACTAGCAGCAAAGCACCTAGAAAAAACCTTGCTGCTAAGGCTGCCTATAAGGCGCCTGCTGCAATACTTATAACAGTTTAGGCTAAGCGCTGTAACAAGGCTAGTCGTAAGTTATTACAGTCTTTTATTATATTTAGTTACTAATTCTTCTATAGCTGTTGCGCTTTAAGAAATCTGTTAATACTAGAAGTCTACTAATATAATTATTCCTAAGTAAGCATTCTTACGCCTAGTTTGTGAAATTGTAATAGACTTTAAGAATAATTTGTAGTTTAGACCTGTAGCCCTAGAGACTATTTAAGAAGCTGCAGGATCTTTTCTTATTAGCATCTTTAAAGGTATGTAAAAGCTCTACACTATAAAAATACAGCTAATATAAATAGATATTAACTTAAATGCTATTTATGCTAAGTAGGTAACTATAATAAGCAAGGATGTAACTCTAGCTAGGCAATACTATAAGAAGCTTCTTGCTAGAACTCTCTAATTAGTTTATGCTTATATGTAGGTATTCTAGGTTCTTGTATAATTAGATTATCTAATATACACACTTGTATATAATTTATTATTACTTTTATAATAAATATGTGTAATAAATCTTTAAACCCTACACCCTAAATTAAAAGTAAAGAAGCAGCTTCTTAGGTATATATATACTATTACGTAATTTACCTAACTTCTACTATTAGTCTATGCAGCCTCTACTCTACTTCTACTACTAGTCTATGCAGCCTCTACTCTACACCTACTCTTACTATATATAGACTCTACTCTACACCTACCTCTACTATATATAGATCTTGCTCTATACTTACTCTTACTGAATGTAGACTATACCTAACCCTAACTCTCTTAGCAGGAGGTTAGCGTAGGTAGGGGTAAGGTAGGGCTAGAGTACCTTACGTAATGTACCTAACCCCTACCTAGGCCGTACCTATCTGCTAGCCTAATAGTATTAATTACATCTAATCCTTTCTTATTAACAGTATCCCCTATATTACATAAAACATTAATAAAGTAATAAGAGTGTATATGTTTAGTTAGAGCACTTTATCAGCCCTTCTAACAACACTATAGCAGGCTATAGATATAGCAAGATAGATTAGCATTATTCTACACATACTGCAGGCGCTAGGAACTTTTAAAAGCTATTTGTTTGTCTAAGAGGATGTAGAGAGTCTAGAAGCAATAGAGTAGCTTAGGTTGCAGCTTCTAAGGTAGTCTGTAAAAGAGTTTTAGGCAAAAAAGGAGCAAGTTAGGGACATAGAGATAATCGCTAGCTAGGCGTAGCTTTAAGAATTAATTGTTTTTTACTTATATGTTGTTGTTTAGATAAACTAGCTTTGATATAGATGCGCTTTGCTACAAGAAGGTAGATATAAATAACTATCTTCTATGTTTTAGTTATTCACAAAATTAATAATATGTTTTTTTAAGAACTAGTGCTGATTGATAACCTTGTAATAGTGCTAGTTTGTAGCGCAGATAAGTGCCTACTTAAACACTAGTTACAAAATAGAAACACAAAACAGCTAATAGTTAGAGTTAGCTATTGTATAAGGGATCAACACATATTATAGTAGGCTTAATTGTTATCTTTATATTCCTATTATTATTAAGTGCAGTAATGTCTATTATAGTAATATAAGTGTGCTAATCTAGATCTAATCTAAGCTAGGGTCCTTCTTGTTGTTTCTAAGAGGTTGTTTATCTTATTTTAATACTCTTATAATTCTTTATAAGGTGTTGCTACGTGCTTAGGAGGTTTAATGTACTCTATAATATTCTTAGAACTAGACGCTAGGTCTTCTGTAAGTTATTTTACTTTCTTAGTAATTACTTTTTATTTATTACTAGTATCTGTGTCTTTGTAACTACAAGACAGTACATTAACCTACTAGAGAACCTTATTCTTTATATAGCAATCTCTAGCAAAGTAGCCTATCTTGCTATAGTTATAACAGGTTTTGTTATTCTTATTGCTTAAGTTGTTGCTTGCCTTGCTCTCTTTATTCTAGCGTCTAGGTAGGCTTAGTCCCTTATTAAAGTTTAAGAAGTCCATAGCTTTAGGTCTATAGTATCTACTTCGCGTGTTGCTGTAGATGCGTTAATTGCTATTAGATTAGTAGTTGTTGTAATTGCCTTAATTTCCTTAGTTTAGGTTATTGCGCTACTAGTTGCATAGAGGTAGGTAATTTTAAACCTTAGTTACAACACGCGCTCTAGAGTTGTCTCTTAATTCTATCTAAAGCTTATATAGCTTAATATTATAACTAATTGCTTTGTTAACTAGTTTGTCTAAAGTGTTAGTCCTAGTGCTAGTGTATATTAGTTTCTCCTTAACTTTGGGCTTAAGACCTTATTTAAATATAGTTATTAACATAGTGTTATCCTATTCTATATTAGTAGCAAGTTGTTAGAACTCTGCAGCATAGTTAGTAGTAGACTGATTTTATTTAATGCGTTGGATATTGCAATATATAATAGCTAGTTCGTTTAAGACTTTAAAGATTAGTTTAACTATCTTCTTAAACTTATTAAAGTTGTTAAACTAGACTAAGATTTTGTTAGAACATTTATCTTATATAGTCTTCTAAAGGAAAAGCTTATTTTGTTTAAAAGCGTTGCTATATATGTAGCTTGCAGCTAGCATAACGCGTTTATTATTAGAGATCTTGCCTTCTTAAAACTTAAAGATTAAGTTAAACTAGAGAAGCTAGTTGTTAAGCTTGCTTTATTCGCTATTATAGGTGTTAAGCTTAGCAACATTTATAGTGCTGTTTGTAAAAGAAGCATCTTTATTAACATCGCTTAAGTAAGAGCTGCTAGAAGTACTATAGGTTTCTAAAGTACTTATCTTAGAAGTGTTTAAAATGTTAAGGTTACACTTCAGACAAAGTCTATAAGTAATTATTTAATTAGGTCTTAGAGATAAATACAAGAGTAGAGAACTAAAGAGGTAAGTAGTATATGTCTAAGACCTTAGCTACTTACATTGTAAGGAAGAGTATAGAGTAGACTATCTATTTTATAAGCAGAGTTAAGATATTCTAATAACTAAGTTAATTAATAAGGTTAAACACACACTATAGGGGTTGTGTTTCTGAAAACTATATACTTTAGTAACTATAGTAGTAATGCAGACTAATTAGTATTATACATCCTCTAATTACACTAAGCCCTAATTAGGTTACGTGTTCTTAGTTAGAACTAGCTTTTCCTTTACTAAAGCTGTGTAAAACCTATACTGCTGTTATAGTAAAGGTAAAACGTTACCTAAGTACTAGATTAGAACATCTAATCTATCGCGGATTGTTACAGAATAGAGTCCTAGAGTGTAATCTCCCTTTCTAGAACACTTAGAGATTAATCCTAATACTATAGGTATATAGATGTAATCCTTTACTACAATAATAAAATAATAAACTTAATTGCTTCTTTAACTTTTTAATTACTCTTTCTAGTTCTCTTAGCTCTAATATAACTATAGTAAGAGGCACACTACGTCTCCTAATTCGAAGAGGAATAAGAGATATGCTAGCTGTAGAAGCACGCCTACTTATAGCTAAGGCAACAGCACTCTTGTAGCTACCTACTCTGATAATAGTAATAATAGCTAAAGTTAGAATAAGGACTAAGGTAACTAAAAGAGCTACTAGAAGAACTGTAGTAGCTATAACTCCTACTATAAAGGAAATAATAATAGTAACTCCTAGTTAATAAGAGATGTAGGAAAAGAGGAGCTTTAGTTACTAACCTATTCTGTCTATAACTAGGGCCTAAGACTAAGAGAAAATAAACCTATATTATAGTTACTATATCTCTTTAGAGCTTTAATAGGTCTCTAATATTGCTTTAAGCCTTCTATAACTTAGAAGCAGAGCTAGAGTTCTAGGCTAGTAAATAGGGTAGAAGTCAGGTCGCTGTTTAGGTACCCCCTAAAACTTACTCAATTCTTAACTAAATTAGTTAAATAGCAGCTCATTTTGTAAAAAGTTACCTAAACTACAAACAGTAGGGGGGGTCTCTTAGCAAATTCCTACTATAGCAGGCTGGAGAGAGCGATTAGAGCCAAAAAAAGGTGTTTTTTCGACGCTACCCTAGGGGTAGGGGTAGGTAAATTGGGCACCCCCCAAAACTCTATCAAAGCTAGTCCGAATTTGGAGATCAGTAGCGCGTTTGAAAGTGCTGACTAAGCGCATTCTATCGAATAATACATTATATAGGTCTAACTCTACTGGTGAAGAAGTTATTCTTGGTTTAAGAAAAAGTGGACCCTATCCCATTTACCAGCCTAAGCTAAACCTTGTTAGTTAGTAAGTAGTAGATAAACTTTACGTAGAATATAAATTATTCTATTAAAGGCTAGTAGCTATATTTATTAATAGCAACTACCTAGACATCTAATTGCCCTATAATCTAAGAATTTATTGCCTAGATAGTAATAGTCTAGTTAAATCTATACGTCTGCAGGAGTTCTAGTTAGCTGCCTTTAGTATTATATTATACAGCACCTAGACTTATTATAGCTTTCTAAAGCTATAAGGAAGCGTATAGTAGTAAGTATTATCTAGAAGTCTCTTTAACGCTCTATGCAGGTATAGCCTAAGTCTTTCTAAATAGTAATAAAGACTATTCTTTAGTTAACTCTTTAGATAATAAGCTAGACCTAGAAGATTTTAAGCATGTTCTTTTAGAGCTGTACTAAAAGTAGTTTATATTTAGTAAGTATTAGTCTAGTGTATTAGCACTATATTAAGATTGTTATTACCCTATTAATATTAAGCTAGGGAGTAAGATACTAAACATGCCTATCTATAGCCTCTCTAAGAGAGAGCTTGAAATACTACGGGCCTACCTTAATACAGTATAAGAGAAGAGTTAGATACATCTAAGTAAGTTTTTTACTAGAGCACCTATTCTATTTATACTAAAAACTAATAGTATACTATAACTCTATGTAGACTATAGAGGACTTTACAAGATTACTATTAAGAACTAGTACTTTATTCCTTATATAAATAAGATACTAGATAGGCTATTAAAAGCTGCTATCTTTTCTAAGCTAGATCTACATAACGCCTTCTATAGGCTCTAAATTATAGAAGGTAATAAGTAGAAAATAGCTTTTAAAACTAGATATAGTTATATTAAGTACCTAGTTACACTTTTTAAGTTAGTAATCGCTCTAGCAATGTTCTAATCCTGCATCTAAAGAGCTCTAAAAGGCCTTATTAAATATACCTGTGTAGTATACCTAGATAACATCCTTATATACTTAGAATGTAAGGAGGATTATTAAGCCTATATTAAGAAGATCCTAGATTAAATTATTAAATAGGGGCTATTCTGTAAGGTAGGCAAACGCTTATTTGTAACAAAGTTAGTTAGCTTCCTAGGCTTTATTAATACGCCTAGTAGAGTATTTATAGATCCTATCTACGTGCAAATAATCTGAAAGTAGCTAAAGCTTGAAAAATATAAGCACATCTAAGTATTTCTTAGCTTTGCTAACTTTTACTAAAGATTTATCTTTAACTACTCTAGGATTATCTACTTATTAGTAGAATATATAACCTCTGCCTAGAGGCTAGAGTAAAAGCTAGGTAGCTCTACTAAAATAAAGAGAGAGAAGGAAACGATAGTAAAAACCTATAAAGGCCTAATAAGATAGTACAAACTATAGAGTTAGCTAGAAGAAGTACACTAGGCTTTTCTTACTATTAGAAAGAAGTTTACTAAAGACTTTATACTATAGCACTTTAACTCTACTAAGATAATTATAACTTTTACTAATGTACTAGACTTTGCTATAGCTGCTTTATTACTGCGACTATAATTATTAGAGGTACTAATAGAATAATACTAGAAGCTAGTAATGTTCTAGAGCAAGAAGTTCTAAGGCCTATTAATTAGAAACTACACCTATAATAAGAAGTTACTTATAATCATTAAGGTATTTAGATAGTAGCTACATTATTTAAGCACGCTCTATTAATAGTCTAAGTGCTCTCTAATTATAACAACCTGCAGTACTTTACAACTACAAAGAAGCTCTCTGCTAAGTAACTATACTAGGTTGAGAAGCTAGCTAGGTATAACTTTAAAGTTAAGTATAAGCCTAGATTAGAGAATTCTATAGATAGCCCTTTAAATCGGTCTAATTACGCAAAGGGACTAGTTATTAGAGAGCAGCAGGTATTATATAACACTATACTACTAACCCTCTAGTAGAAGCCTATAATATAGACTATTAAGAAGTCTAAGGCTTAAAATGTTAAATAGGCAAAAAGAGCAATAAGCAGCCCTAATAGAAGTTCTAAGAGATTCTAGCAACTCTCTAACACTGCTTCTACAGGATTCTACTTATTAATAAGTACTAGAGACGCGTGTCTCTTAGCTCTTAACTAGCTATCTATAGGCTATAGTGTAAAGAAAGTAGAAAGAAGCAAAAAAAACAGACTACTTTCTTTCCTAATCTAGAAGACCTAGACTAACTAGACTAGGTAATTCTAAGATAGGAAGCGTATAGCCTAAAGGGGCAAGAGGAGTAAATATAGTAATGAGATATAACACTATAATAGACAAGTTATTATATTAAATACTAGGTATAGAACAAAGAGAAGGAGAGAGTAAGTAGTATTTTTACTCTGCTTCTTTTCTCTCTATTACAAATTAGAAGGATCTGAAATAGCTATTACTAATAGATGCTTAGAAATCCAAAGTAGATTTCTAAGCAGATTACGTAGGCAATTACGCAACCTACTAGCAGTTTACGTAGGTGTACACGTAACCTACTAATAAAGACAACGTGTCCTTAAGCTATTTATAGCAAGAAAGCTAACTCTAGATCTAGTAAAGCTATTGCTATAATAAGCACAGCTTTCTAATGCTCTCTAGTTAGGCATTCTTTAGAGAGTACTTTACTAGATAAGGTAAGATCTAAACCTAATTAGCAAAGTACCTGTATTTAGGCCTAATATATATATACTTAGGCTAAATAGCTTAAGTTGCCTTTTTAGGTAATAACTAAAACTATCTAATAAAGATTATAGGAAGAAAGTCTTATAACTTTACAGTACAGGTGCTAAGGAATTACTATAGTAGCTCTAAGGTGTTTCCAAGAGTTAGTATGCCTAAGGTAGAAAGCTCCTAATACTCTTTCTCTTCTTTCTACTTTCTTTATATATATAAGCTATAAAAAGTAATAGAACTATTCTAGCTATCTCTTCTCTAGATCTCTTTAAAGAAGTAGGTTTATAAGTCTTTATAAAAGTAGAAAACGCGTAAAGAATAAAGTAGCTTAGCTACTTAAGTTCCTACTTATAAGGTACTTAATAGTTAGTAATTAATAATAGAGGTGTTCTAAGTAGAAAAAAAATAGGATTCCTACTACAGAATTATATGTAGAGCCTAAAGAATAATAATTAGTTGAAACTTGTATTTAGAAGAATTAACTAAAGAGTGTTAAAAGATCCTATTACTACAATTACTGTTTTTTATAGCACTATTTTAAGCATATTAAATGAATTTTCTCTTAAAGTCTTGCTATAGGATTAAGAAATAAAATAGCTAAGAGCTAGACTCTATCTTTATAAGCTTTACTTAGTTTATAACTTCTACAATTCTAGGCACAAGACTAATATTTTAGAATTCTTAGCATTAGTTTTTATAGTCTAACTAAAGTATAAATTTAATAAAGTCTTTTAAAATCTAGTAATAGTACTTACCTTACCTTAAAACAGGTAGTAGAGATATAGTAATAAACAGATCTATAGAATACAGATAATAATTATTTTTTATTACGAATAATAAGTAGTTGTTATAGCTAAGAGAACTAGAAAGAGTAATTAATAATTGAAAGAGGTGACTAGGTGCCTTTCTTAATTATTATAATTTATTTAGTTTAGAAAGAAACAACAAAGAGGGGTATACAGCAAAAAGCACTAACTAGAATAAGCCTAATTCCTCTGCCTGTAGTACTAGAGTTGTAACATATATATTGCAACAAAGGTTTATTAAGAACCTAGTAAACACATCCTATGTAACGCTAGAGCTAGAGTAACTTAGAAAGTTAAACATTAAGTAACTTAATTTAAGAGTTAACAGCGTACCTTAGTAGGCAGGTAAGACTTAACATCTACCTACTAGTTAGGGACTAGAATCTCCAGATTTGTAGGTTAGTAGGTTAAGAGGTCAGCGTCTACTAACTGTAGGCAACAACTCTTTAACTAGAAAACACTAGCCTATTTTGTAAGAGAGGCCTCTAGTGTACTAAAAGAGTTACTAATAACCTAGCTGTAAGACCTTAATTCTACGCCTATAACATTGTATATATCTACCTCTTTAATTATTCTAAGCAACATATTATTTAAAAGAATTTCTAATAAGAGATACTAGCTTCCTTTACATGCCCTAAGCCCTAGAATAATGCTAAGACCTAGACTTCTCTAATACTAGCAGCGTAAAAGCATACCCTAAGCATATCTACTTAGTACTATTGCGCTGA
>SATY01000814.1:0-17423 GCA_004335155.1 Ascochyta viciae
AGAATACTATAAAAATGTAGTAATTTATTACAGTAGCTATAAGGTACTTTGCAAGGATTAAGTAGCTCTAAAATCTAGCTACCTAAACTCTAAATAGCTTACCTAATATAGCTACTATGCCTATGCAACTCTAATAGGTTCTGCATTATATATTTATACATCTTCAATAATAATTTTAGACTGGTAGCTGCTATTTTGCTAGAGTTATTAAGAGAAATGTAGATTCTTGGCAAAAGTGACCAACTCGCCCGTTAACCGGCTCGCCCGTGGGGTACGTTATTAGTAAAAGGGTTAAAGTAAAAGAAGCTGCTGTAACTAATACTTAAGGTTGCGCAAAGAAAAAAGTTAGAAGGTACTTAAAGAAGTAGAGGAAAGCAGCGCTAGACCACTTAAAAGGCGCTAGAAAGGAGGCGCTAGACCACTTAAAAGGCGCTAAAATAGTAAGAGAAAAGATAGAAGTGCTAGACCACTCAAAAAGGCGCTAAAGCAGTAGGCGCTAGACTGCTTAAAAGGGCGCCAAAACTAGGTAGGAGAAGGGCGCTAGACCACTCAAAAGGCGCTAAAGGAAGGACAGGCCAGTACTCTGTAGCCTAAAAGGAGGTAGAACACTTAGTGTACTAAGGTTTAGTAGCTAGTTTGTACTTAAAAAAGCGCGTAGGTAAGGCTAATCTGTACTTAGAAACAGGCACTCGCTACCCGCGCAAGAAGAGGATAGGAACTAAGAAAAGAAGCTCTAACAGCTAGGGCTATTGCTTAGTTAAGAGATAGCTTACTAAACTAGGCAAAAAATTATGCAACCTTTAGCAACAGTAGCTAACTACTGTGCTAAACAAAGGTAGAAGCCTAAGAGAAAAGCTTAGTTTTAAGCTGTTAGGTCTGCTATTATGTAAGGCAGACTTCACAAGCACAAAAGGAAGCAATCTAGAAAGCTAATATATTTAAGAAGGAGTAAACAAAATAGCAGACAGAGAGCTACAAGAGGGCGGAGATAGCTACCTACTTATAGTAGGTAGGCCTAGGCTCCTAGGCTAGAAGTAGAAGGAGGCCTGTGCCCTAAAAGTGAAGTGAAAGTCGACAGGATGGATTCTGCTAAGTTAGAAAAGCACTACTAGTAGGTTGTGCTATCTAACTATAGCAGAAGTCCTAACAGAAGGATTGTAACCTAATAAGTACAACTACTTAGTTCTAGGACTTCTTAGACAAGCAGTACAAGAACTCTTTATTTAAGAAACATTCTTAGTAGAAGCTCTAAACTATTACTATAAAAAAGAGCAACTAGAGTATTAAAGCTTTTAATGCAGAGTTTATCTAGCTAGCCTACAACGCTGCTAAGGAGGACAACACAAAGAACTTTAAGACTAGGTATATATTTACACTCTACTTAGACCTCTAAGACAAAATAGTGTTAGTAGATATTCTAGACAACTAGGATCTCTAGAGTCTTATAGCTAGAGTATTAGTAGTAGAGGTTAACCCCTGTAGGTCTAAAGCACTAATAAATAGTACCTTTAAACAATACACACAAAGAACAAACCTAGATAGTATAGACTAGGAACCTACTAAGGTCTACTCTAGGAAGATTAAGTTAGATAACTAACAGTAAGCAGAGTAGCAAACTTAGGAAGTTATAGAGTAGTAGAAGGCTGCTAACATCTACCTAAGATGTAGAAAGAAGAGCTACTATATAAACAGATGTAAGTTAGCCCTAGCTAGGAGACTAAAGAGTGTCTAGGTTAGGAGCACAATCACTAAAATCTCTAAAAACAAGAACTTAAACAACAAAGGTTTAGAAAACTAGAAACTCCTGTACTATAGCATTAGCTAAGAAGACGTTGTTTATCTACTCCTTATAGACACAAGTGAGAAGTAGAGAAGGCATCTGTCCTAACTAGCTGCTTAAGCCTGTCAGCCTAGAGTTGTACTAGGCGCTAAAGAAGAGGTCTAGAATAGACTAAAACATAGAACTGTTTGCCACATTAATAGCAGACATTTAAAAGGCCCTAAAAAAGAAAGAGCAGATAGATCCTTAGGAACTTCTCCTAGAGTTCCTAAAGGATAAGTTTAGAATATTTATAAAGGAGGAAGTAAACAAGCTAGCCTCTTACTAGAGTCTTAACATAGATTACACAATTAAGCTAGTTAAACAGAATAGTAAACCTGCAATAGTACTATAGAGACTACTATATAACATGTTCTACAAAGAGCTCCTAGTGCTCTAACAACAACTTACTAGCTACTTAGACAAGGGCTTTATTTAAGTTAGCAAATCTAGTGCTTCTGCCCTAGTATTATTTGTTAAGAAACCTAGCAGAGGTCTCTAGTTTTGTGTTAATTACTAAGCATTAAACGCAATTACTAAAAAGGACTAGTACCTACTACTCCTAATTTACAAGACTCTTTTGTAGATATTGAAGGCGTTGTAGTTCACTAAGGTAGACATTATCTAAGCTTTTTACAAGATTAGGATTGCTAAAGGAGATAAATAGAAAACAGCTTTTTAGATAAGATTTAGACTCTACAAGTAGTTAGTAACACTATTTAGATTAGCTAATGCCCTAAGTACATTCTAACAGTACATTAACTAGGTCTTAAGAGAGTACCTAGATAAATAGTGCTCTGCTTATATAGACAACATATTAATCTACTCTAATAGTACCTAAGAGGAACATAAGGCTAAGGTTAAAGAAATTGTCTAGAAATTAGGAGCTGCAAGATTGCACCTTAATGTAGGAAAAAGTAAGTTCTTTGTTAAGAAAACTAAGTACTTAGGATTTATTATTAAAGCTAGTAAGGGCATCTAGATAGATCCTACAAAAGTTGCTACTATAAAGTTATAAGAACTTCTAAAGATAGTAAAGAAAATCTAGAGCTTCTTAGAGTTTACAAACTTCTACTAATAGTTTATTAATTAGTTTTCTAGTATAGCGGAGCCTCTTACACACCTAATAAGAAAAAACACAACCTTTAAATAGAGAGAACCCTAGCAGTAAGCCTTTAATGCTATAAAGACTATGTTTACTAGGGAACTAGCTCTAGCAAACTTTAACCTAGATCTAGAAACAGTGCTAGAATGTAACATATTAGAATAGGCAACAAGAAGAGTACTATCTTAATATAAGAAAGACAAGGTACTTTATATAGTAGTATACTTCTTAGCTAAGAACTCTAAGGCAGAAGTAAACTACACTATTTACAACAAGAAAATACTAGCAGTAATTAAGTGCTTCTAGGAATAAAACACAGAACTAAAGTAGTTAAAAGAATTTATAGTTGTTATAGACTATAAGAATTTAGAGTATTTCTACAAAGCTTAACTCCTCTTAGAAAGACACCTCTAATAGTTAAGTCTCTTTAGCTAGTTTAACCTTACCTTTGCCTATAGGCCTAGTAAGGTTAACAACTATGCAGACGCACTTTTAAAAAAAGAGAAGAATGTTCCCCTATCTATAGAAGATAAGAGGACTAAGACTAGACAGTTTTAACTACTAAAACTATTTGCACAGGTAGTAAAGACTAACCTAGAAAACAACTCTACTAATAATATACAGGTTTTCTCTTTAGAACTATATAAAGCAGACTAACTCCTCTTTACAACACTTTAAAATAATAAACTACGTGCAGAAATACTCTCAAGTAGAAACCTAGAACTATACAACAATATTAAAGAATTTAAAAGACTTTAAAAAAACACTGCTAGGAATAATAAGACTTACTAACTCGCTAAGTTGTCTATCTCTATAGGAGCTAAGAAGTTTCCTACGCACCTTAACTTTAAAGTCTCTCTCTAAGTGCTTTATAGAAAATAGAGACTAATTATATTACTATAGAAGAGTATAGGTCCTAAATTCTAATACCCTTAGGACTAAGATTATTAACAATGCCTATTATTTACTAATTATAAGTTATCTAAGACAAGAAAACATGTATGCAATTCTCTCTTAGTTCTACTTTTAGCTAGGAATGTTAACTGCTCTACGCTAGTATATAGAGAACTGTAACATCTATAGAAGGACAAAGCTATAGAGAGAGCTAAAGCAAGAACTCCTTAAACCTCTTCCCTTGCCTAATAGGATCTAGAAAGAAATCTCTATAGACTTTATAAAAGATCTCTCTAAAAGCAATAACAACTATAATTTTATAGTTGTTACAGATAGACTCTCTAAAGACATTATCCTAGTCCCCTTACTAGACCTGTTAGTAAAAACAGTCACACTGTAAGGAGCTAACCTCTAAGGGAATTTGCTAGTAAAATACAAGATAGATTTAATAGAGAACAACTTCTAGAGCAGAGGTTGTAGAGTTTTTATAACCTTGTTTTAGATATTTTAGCTCTGTAACAGGGCTCTAGTCTATGCTAAGAGTGCAAACTAGAGTACTACTAAGGCAGTGTACGCTAAGGAACTAGCACCTAGGCCTAGCCTATTATAGTACCTCTCTACTTATTCCTTGTTTATTAGTGTATATCTTAGTTAAAACAACTCTATTGCCTACTTTCTACTTTCTCTATTCTCTGTTGCACTACCTTCTAAGCCCACGCACTTTCCTTTTAAGACCCTACTACTATCTAATTATTTAACTGCTCTGCCTTGCTTAATTTTAATAATAGTGCCTCCTAAATCGCCTTCTACCTTGCGTTCCCTTACTAAGAAGGCGCAAGGCAAGTAGGTAAGTTGCCTCTCCTCCTTCTAGTCTACTTATTTACTAACTTTCTTACTTTGCTTAGGCCTGCAGCGCTGCTTCTATAGATCCTGCCCCTCCTAACACTTATTTAGCTAAGAAGGCAAAGCTTACAACAGAGGATATTGTCCTTAAGAATAATAAGATTAAGGAAGCCTTTAACAATGCTCCTATTAACGCCTAAGCTAAGGGTTAGAGTAAGTAGTCCCTATATACTTAACACACTAGCAGCTATAAAGATTCTAAGATCTATATTAACTACGCGTTAGCTAGCTAGGTTTATACCTTTACTACTAGTAGCTATTCTACTAGCTGCGCTAACTATATTCTTAGCTACGCTTACTACTACAAGATAAGTTCTCTAGTTCTTATTACTTAGTGTTCTCTACTCTAGCTAATTATTTCCTAGGCCCTATGTAAGACCTAGAAGACTCTAAACAAGTACTATATCTTCTTGTAGTTTTCTAAGAGCAACTCTATAAAGCTCTTAAGCGTTATTAAGCCTATCTAGACAGATCTTAAGAAGTTTAAGGACCTTCTGCGTTACACTAACCTTGCATCCTAGCTAAACACTTACTTGTCTGCTACTAGATACAAAACTAAGTAGTCTAAGTACAAGACTAAGGTTAATAAGGTTAAAGCTTATCTTTCTTTTACTATAGTCTTTGCAGAGCGCACTGCTATTACTACTAAAGAAGTAGTAGTCTAGGCTAAGACTCTAGTAAGTTTTTTCTCTCTTTTCTTACCTATTTTTAGAGGTCTTTGCTAATTCTATGCTTAATATAGCTTACTATTAACTTAACGCTGCTTACGCGCTTTATCTACTTTAAGGCTAACCTCTACGCATGTCTTAAGATCTCCCTTACTACTAGATACAAGGACTTTGCCTAAGTGCTTATTAAGGACATCGCTAATGCTGCTGCAGGTAATAAGGATAATAGTAGTAGCAGAGGTTCTGCTAAGGGTAGTGCTTAGAGCTTTACTTGTCTATAGCGTTTAGAATTTCTAGCTAGATAATACCTAGCCTTGCAGCTTCTTTTCTTTTGTAATAATATAGCACCTATCTAGTACAGCTTATCTCTTAGGATAGGCTAATGCAGTAAGCAATCTTCTTAATAACTAGTGTTTCTCCTCTTTGCTTGTGCATGTCTTCTCTCCTGCTCTTCTTCTACTTTTCTCCTTTAGAAGTAAGAGAGTTAGTTATTCCCCTCTAAGGATTCTAACTAGAATTCTAGGGGCAAGTTCCTATCTTTATTTCTTTTGTCTCTTGTTGTAGACAACTATCTGTCTAAGGCCTCTAGGTCTTTGTAGACGTCCTCTCTTTCCTATGTTTTGCTAGCATAGCCTTTCTATTATACTAGGTATTTGCATCTCTTGTTCCCTCTTCTAGACTGTTGTTCCCTATAGATAGAGTTAACTTTCTATTCCTTAAAAAACGTACTATTGTTGTTAGTAATAATTAAAGGGCTAGGCTAGGGGTTGTTATTTAATTATCTATAGAGAGGGTTCTGTAGGCATAACTTAAGCTAGTTAACATAGAAGACAAAGTAGATTTTACTATTAACATTTAGCTTAATATTGTATAAGGAGATAACCTCTACAACTATATACTTCTAGTTCTTCTAATCTAGCTTCTAACTTGCTTAGCTGTTTAAGAAGTGGTTTTCTAGCTTTAGCTAGACTTTGTCTCTAACCTTTAGTTAGGGGGCTTCTCTTTAGTGTATGTTAGCTTGCTGTTCTTGTATCTGCTAAGCCTCCGCTATCTAGGCTTTAACAAAGTTAACTATTTTAATAAACTTTTATACTATGCTTACTATAGCTCTAGTAGGTTTTCTTATATGCTAGTCCAATAACTCTGCTATAAAGTCTAGGTCTATCTAGACTAGGTCTACATTATAACTATGCTAGAGGAGGAAAGGGCTAAAGCTAGTAGATATAGCCACCTAACTCTTAATAGTAATCTAGGCCACTAGTACCTATACAGCCTAATTATCCTAGGCCTAATTAATATAGGCTCTTAAGTAGGCCTCTACTACAGAGTTTATACGCTTAGTACTTCTATTAGTTTAGAAGTAGAAGGCTGTAGAGAGCCTCTGTATAATGCTTAGTAGTCAGCACATTGTTTGCTAGAAGTCGCTAAGGAATTGCGTTCCTTAATTAGAGACAATTGCATTAGGCAACTAATAGTAGGCTACTACGTTAGATATAAAAGCGCAAGTAACTATTTTTACTAATAGGTCTAGCAAGGAGACTAGGATAATGTCTTTAAAGAGTCTATTTGTAACAACTATAAGATTACAGTCATTATTGCTTTTAGAGAGATCTGTTATAAAGTCTATAGGAATTTCCTTCTAGATCCTATTAGACAAGAGAAGAGGTTTAAGAAGTCCTTGCTTTAGCTCCTTCTATAGCTTTGTTCTTTTACAGATGTTACAGTTCTCTACATACTAGTATAGAGCAGTTAATATTCCTAGCTAGAAGTAGAACTAAGAGAGAATTATATACATGTTTCCTTGTCCTAGATAACCTATAATTAGTAAATAATAAGCATTGTTAATAATCTTAGTCCTAAGGGTATTAGAGTTTAGGACCTGTACTCTCTTATAGTAACATAATTAGTCTCTATTATCTATAGAGCACTTAAAGAAAGAGACTTTAAAGTTAAAGTGTATAGGAAACTTCCTAGCTCCTAAAGAAATAGACAACTTAGCAAGTTAGTAAGTCTTATTATTCTTAGCAGCGTTCTTCTAAAGTTTTTTAAATTCTTATTATTCTTAGCAGCGTTCTTCTAAAGTTTTTTAAATTCTTTAATGTTGTTGTATAGTTCTAGGTTTCTACTTAGAGGTATTTCTATATATAGTTTATTATTCTAGAGTGTTATAGAGAGGAGTTAGTCTACTCTACGTAGTCCTAAAGAGAAAACCTATATATTGTTAGCAGAGTTGTTTTCTAGGTTAGTCTTTACTACCTATGCAAATAGTTTTAGTAGTTAAAACTATCTAGTCTTAGTCTTCTTATCTCCTGTAGACAAAGGAATGTCTTCTTTTTTCCTTAAAAGCGCATCTGCATAGTTGTTAACCTTACTAGGCCTATAAGCAAAGGTAAGGTTAAACTAGCTAAGGAGACTTAACTATTAGACTTGTCTTTTTAAGAGGAGTTAAGCTTTGTAGAAATACTCTAATTTCTTGTAATTAGTAATAACTATAAATTCTTTTACCTGTTTTAGTTCTGTGCTCTATCCCTAGAGGCACTTAATTACTACTAGCATTTCCTTATTATAGATAGTGTAGTTTACTTCTACCTTAGAGTTCTTAGCTAGGATGTATGCTACTATACAAAGTACCTTGTCTTTTCTATATTAGAATAGTACTCCTCCTGTTGCCTATTCTAATACATTACATTCTAGCACTGTTTCTAGATCTAGGTTAAAGTTTGTTAGAGCTAGTTCTCTAGTAAATGCAGCCTTTATAGCATTAAAGACTTGCTGCTAGGGTTCTCTTTATTTAAAGGTTATGTTTTTTCCTGTTAGGCGTGTAAGGGGCTCTGCCATACTAGAAAACTAATTAATAAACTATTAGTAGAAGTTCGCGAACCCTAAGAAGCTCTAGATTTCTTTTACTATCTTTAAAGGTTTCTATAACTTTATAGTAGCAACTTTTGCAGGATCTATCTAGATGCCCTTACTAGCTTTAATAATAAATCCTAAGTACTTAGTTTTCTTAATAGAGATCTTACTTTTTCTTACATTAAGGTATTACTCTACAGCTCCTAATTTCTAGATAGATTCCTTAACTTTAGCCTTATATTCCTCTTAGGTACTGTTAGAGTAGATTAACACGTTGTCTACATAAGCAGAGCACTATTTATCTAGGTACTCCCTTAAGACCTAGTTAATGTACTGTTAGAATGTACTTAGGGCATTAGCTAGTCTAAATAGTGTTACTAACTACTTGTAGAGTCTAGATCTTATCTAGAAGGCTATTTCCTATTTATCTCCTTTAGCAATCCTAATCTTGTAGAAGGCTTAGATAACGTCTACCTTAGTAAACTACAACGCCTTTAATATCTGCAAAAGAGTCTTGTAAATTAGGAGTAGTAGGTACTAGTCCTTTTTAGTAATTGCGTTTAATGCTTAGTAATTAACACAAAGCTAGAGACCTCTACTAGGTTTCTTAATAAACAACACTAGAGCAGAAGCACTAGATTTGCTAACTTAAATAAAGCTCTTATTTAAGTAGCTAGTAAGTTATTGTTAAAGCACTAAGAGCTCTTTGTAAGATATATTATATAGTAGTCTCTATAGTACTGTTGCAGGTTTACTATTCTGTTTAACTAGCTTAATTATGTAATCTATGTTAGAACTACAGTAAGAGGCTAGCTTATCTACTTTCTTCTTTATAAATGTTCTAAACTTATCCTTTAGGAACTCTAAGAGAAGTTCCTAAGGATCTATCTGCTCTTTCTTTTTTAGGGCCTTTTAAATGTCTGCTATTAATGCAGCAAATAGTTCTATATTTTAGTCTATTCTAGACCTCTTCCTTAGCGCCTAGTACTACTCTAGGCTAACAGGCTTAAGCAGCTAGTTAGAATAGATGCCTTCTTTGCTTCTTACTTGTGTCTGTAAAGAGTAGATAAACAACGTCTTCTTAGTTAGTGCTATAGTAACTTTGTTCTTGTCTATTTATAGTCTCTCTAAAATAAGGTTGTACTTCCTTTTTCTATCTAGTATATATGCCTAGAGGGTCTCTCTATAGCTATTAATGTTAATCTTTATTCTTACAACGTTAGTTACCTAAGTTACTTTCCTAGCTATATCTACTACTCTACGTCTATACGTAGGAGTGCGTTAAAAGTTGTTTTATAATATAAACTTAGAGGAGACTATGCTATATATTAAGTACCTAGTATTAATTAATATATGTGCTATAGTGTTATCTTGTACTATTATATGCAGTAATATAAGCTTACTATCTAGCTACTATTAGTAGGACTTCTAGAACTATTCTTTCCTTTCTATAACTTTTCTTCCTAACTCCTATTTACATCTTTAAACAGGAGTTTCTAGTTTTCTAAACCTTTATTATTTAAGTCCTTATTTTTAGAGATTTTAGTAATTACGCTCCTAACCTAGACACTTGTTAGTCTCTTAGCTAGGGCCAACTTACATCTGTTTATATAGTAGCCCTTCTTTCTACATCTTAGGCAAATGTTAGCAGCCTTCTACTACTCTATAACTTCCTAAGTTTACCACTCTGCTTACTGTTAGTTGTCTAGCTTAATCTTCTTAGAGTAGACTTTAGTAGGTTCCTAGTCTATACTATCTAGGTTTGTTCTTTATATGTATTGTCTAAAGGTACTGTTTGTTAGTGCTTTAGATCTACAAAGGTTAACCTCTACTGCTAATACTCTAGCTATAAGACTCTAGAGATCTTAGTTATTTAGAATGTCTACTAACACTATTTTGTCTTAGAAGTTTAGGCAGAGTGTAGATATATATCTAGTCTTAAGGTTTTTTATATTGTCCTTCTTAGCAGTGTTGTAGGCTAGCTAGATAAACTCTGCATTAAAAGCTTTAACACTCTAGTTACTCTTTTTTAAAGTAATAGTTTAGAGCTTCTACTAAGAATATTCCTTAAACAAAGAGTTCTTGTACTGCTTGTCTAAGAAGTTCTAGGACTAGGTAGTTGTACCTATTAGGTTACAATCCTTCTATAATAAGCTAACTTGCGCAGCTTGTCCTTCTAGCCTGTTAAACATGTAGGCAACTCCTAAGATAGCTTCTTAGTCCCCTATAGACCTTAGCTTATTTTTTATCTAGGACTTAAACATCCTATAAGCACATTAGTTGCTACTAAACTTGCCTATATTAAGCAGCTTTATAGTCTTGTTTAGCTTGTTGTTACTTGTCTATATAGAGGTAGAGGGTGTTGTAGCATAGTTTAGTAATTTTATAAATGCAACATAAGCTTAGACCTAGGCTTTAACTAGCTGTTGTATAGTTTTGCTTATGTCTTCTCTTAGTAGATCCTAGTTAGGGTCTGTAGCTAGGTAGGCCTTATTGTTAGTAATAGCTACTACAGCTGTCAGGTCTGGCTGACGATATAGTACTGTTCTGGCCACTGATTACTTATTAGAGTGATCATACGTACCTTTTAGATGCTTGGCACGGTGGGCAGAGCCGTGTCCTAACAACAGCCTTAGGTAGAGTTGCTTATAATAGGTAGGTAGTTAGGCGTTCTAGTACGTAAGCTAGTAACTTATCCTACTATTTCTCTAGCACTAATAAGGTAGCAACGTTCTAGAGTTTAGTTCTGATATCTAATTAATTATTGTTACTAGTGCACAGCTTAATGCTATATTTACCTAGACGCCTAGTAGCGTTATTAAACATCTTGCTTATTATTCTTTGTGTTAGTGATTAAATCTAATTGTAAGGAGCTAACCTCTAAGGGAATTTGCTAGTAGAATACAAGATAGATTTAATAGAGAACAACCTCTAGGGCAGAGGTTGCAGAGTTTTTATAACCTTATTTTAAACATTTTAGCTCTGTGATAGGGCTCTAATCTATGCTAAGAGTGTAAGCTAGAGTACTGCCAAGGCAGTATACGCTAAGGAACCAGCACCTAGGCCTAGCCTATTACAAAGCATATAAGAAATATACATAAAAGTGTTGTTATTATAGTATTAAAAAAAAGCAAAGAGAAAAGGTTTCACTACCTACTAGGCTACTAAGCAAAAAATTAGGTAATAGTGCGTATAGTAATACATTTACTTTAAATTATAACAAATATATAGTGTATATATAGTAGTAACAACATGTATATATTATGCATAAGGTACACATAACTAAAGCACTACCTACTTAGAATATAGACGCTCTTTTCTTCTTTAAAGAGTAAGGTTTTTATTAAGGCTATAGGAGGTTGCTGCTAGGGATAGTAGCTAGAGAGAGAGGTTCTGTAACAAGCTATAATAGAATTGTTTAGTGTTGTAGTGTTCTAGAACTATTCCTAGTTTATATTAGTCTTACTCTTAGTAAAAGTGCGTAAAACCTGCGCTGTACACTATTCTTAGACTAGACAAGTACTATTCTTATTATTAAATACACCTATTACTATCCCTCTACTATCTATTTCTAGTGTAAAGCAAGTACTATTGCCTATAACTAGAACCTTACAGGTAAAATGCAGGGCAACTTTATTATCTAAACTATTAAAGCGTTCCCTAGTAAAGACTTTTAATAATTTGAATAGAATAGAGTCTAGATAAATTAATAATAGATTAACACACCTTATTGCCTATTATTAAAGATTAAAGCTGTGCTTTAGTAGAAGGCTCTTTATCTGTTAAATCTTATTATATAGTTAACTATCTACCTATGTATAAGAGATTCTTGTCAGCCTAATAGCTAACGCCTTAGAAGGTTGTTACAGAGTAACCTATTCTAGGTTAAGCCTAGTATAAATAGTCCCTTGTACTAGATTAATGCCTAGCATTAAATAGTCTATAGTTAATTATACATCTCTATTGCTAATTATATTATTACTACTTATGTTGTTACCTTATCTTTTAGTGCATTTTGCTTTAGGGCCTAACATTCTGTTCAATCTTACACTAAGAGATAAAGTAGAGGAATCTTATAATAAGTATTACACTCTAACCCTAAGTAGAGGAATTAACCCTAGAGCTAAGAGAGGGAACTCCCTTTGCGTCTATAGGCAAATCTTCTACACTAAGGCCTAAGGAGCTCTAAAATAAAGCGTCTAGAGGCACTTAGCGTACAATGTCTAACAATACATTAAATAAGCCCTAGATCTAGCTTCTGCTATCTAGCATAAGGCTAAATAGGCTACATTAGGCTATAGTGGCACAAGATCTCCTATTAGTTAACAAAGTAGACTAGGAGCTCTAAGAGTTAGAAGCCTAGCACAAGAAAGCTACAAAGCTCTAGAGAGTAGCACACCTTTAAGAAGCATAGGCTAAATATCTTGCAGAAGATATAAATATGTTGTAAACTACCTATAGTAGTATCTAACTTACTACTACAGCACTAATAGTATTAATAGTAGGCTTACTATACTTAGAACTGCTATATATGTTTGCAAAGCGTAGCTATATAGACTACAACTACTAGAAGTATAATTATAAGCAATACTTTAAAAGGCTACTTACTAACTTCTTATAAGAAGTGTAGAAGGTTAATTTTAGTATATAATATCTTTTAGAGACTATAAAGAGTCTATAAGAGGCGTATTAAGCTAATTAGCTACAGTTGTCCCTATTGTAGGCACTAACCTAGGTAACTATAAAAGCAGTTATGCTAGGTTCCCTAGGTACTCTCTTAGAGAGAAGGTAGTAGGCATATAAGGCCTTAAGCAAGGCTTGTATACTTGCTTATAGTAACTTAAAAGATCTGTTAGATTATATAAGGCCTTACTAGAAGGAGTTAAGCAACACTTATAGCCTAGTACTATAAGTAATAGGATATATCTATATATTGCCTAAAGATGTCTAGAAGCAGCTCTTTATGTACTTTCTAGAGAGAAGAGAGACTCTTACACAGGTAGAAGAGGCTACTAACTAGATTTTCTGCTAAAGGACCTCTTCTAAGAACTATTAGGGCAAGAAGTCCTAGAAGGAACACAAGAATAGAAAGAATAGATCTAAGAGCAAAGGAGGATCTAAAGAGACCCCTAAATAGTTAAAAGGGAGAAGTTTAGGTTATAATAACTGCAAGCGTACTAAAGGTAGGAACCTAAAAATAGGAAATATAAAAGTTATCTATTTTAGTTATAAAGAGCTAGAACACTACTAATCTAACTACCTAAATCTAGAACAGTCTAAGAAATCCAAAGATAGATTAGACCTAGAAAAAGGTAAGAGGCAGAAGGTATAGATCTACACCTTCTTGCCTATATTTCCTACCTAATAGAAAGCAAGGATCTTAGTACCCTCTATAATGCGTTGTACCTACAACTAGCTTAATTATTGATAGTTAAGGCTGTAGTAGGGTCTTTAGGCCTATTTAAGGCCCTAATAAACAGAGGTTCTTAACTAAACCTGCTATTAGCAGTAGTAGCAAAGGAGCAAGGACTCTAAGTTAATCCCTTACCCTAGGTCTTAGCTAAGGGGGTAGATAGGAGTAGTATACTAGTGTATAGTACTACAATAGTTAAGACTACTATTATAGACTTATAAGGAAAGAAAGAATCTAGTAAGATACTATTTATAGTTATAGACCTAAGAAAGTATAAAATATACTTAGGTCTACTCTAAATTAACTAATATTAACCTAAGGTAAACTACGCAAACTAGTGTATATTGTTTAAGAGAAATAAAGCTAAAGATTAGGCTAGTTTCTAAAAGATAGCAACTAAAGACACTAAAGACTTTAAACACACTATGTAAGATCTAACAGTAGACATATATACGTGCACAGTTAACTTTATAGATTAAAGTAGAATAGAAGAACCTAAAAGGACTAACCTTCCCCTATAATACTACAAATACGCTAATATAGCATTAGAAGACAGTTTAAGAGAGCTTGCTAAGCATAGCTTAAACAATCTAGCAATTAACATTAAAGAGGGAGCTGCGCCTCCCTACTAGCTACTATATAGACTATTAGAGGCAGAATTAGTAGTACTTTAAAAGTACATAGCTAATTTCATAGCTAGGGGTTAGATAACCTAATTAAAATCTCTAGCAGGAGCACCTATCCTCTTTGCAAAGAAGAAAGACAGTACTCTAAGGCTTTATGTAGATTATTAAGGCCTAAATAAGATTACTATAAAGAATCGCTATCTACTACCCTTAATTACAGAATCTCTAGAGTGTCTGTTCTAAGCAAAGGTGTATACTAAGCTAGATATTAGAGACACTTATTATAGGATTAGGATTAAAAAGGGAGATAAATAGAAGACTACCTTTAGGACAAGATATAGCTATTTTAAGTATATAGTAATGCTATTTAGACTTACTAACGCACCTGCCTAATTCTAGGCGTATATAAACAAAGCCTTAGTAAGGTTAGTCAATGTAATATATATTGTCTACTTAGACAATATCCTAATCTTTTTAAATATAGAAGAGGAGCATATTAGACATATTAAGGAAGTCCTAATAAGATTACGCAAAGCAAAGCTATTTGTAAAGCTTTTAAAGTGCAAATAGCACACACAACATATAGAGTTCCTTAGATACATAGTATCTTCTAGAGAGGTTAGTATTAACTTAGAATAGGTTAAAACAATCTAGAACTAGCTAGTACTAGCTACTATGTGTAACATCTGTATGTTTATAAGTTTTATAAACTACTATAAAAGGTTTATTACAGGGTTTAGCTATATTGCGCTACCTCTAACTACATTAACAAAAAAGATACTAGGGTAAGCCTAGGGCAGGCTAGCTATAAAGAGAGAGGAAGGTTAACACCTAGATTTGCTAAAAGAGGCAAAAGAGGTAGTAAGGTACTTAAAAGACATGTTTCTAGGGGTACCTATACTTGCCCACTTCAAGAGGAAGAGACTAACAAGACTAGAGGTTAATGCCTTAGGTAGTGCAATCTTAGGTATCTTAAGCTAGAATAGCCTAGGATTAGACAACAAGGACTAATAGAGACTAGTTAACTTCTACTTACATAAACTTATCTAAGTAGAGTACAACTATAATACCTATAACTAAGAATTACTAGCTATAGTGCAGAGTGTAAAGCACTAGTAGCATTACCTCTTAGGAATCTACTTTAAGATCCTTACAGATTATATAAATCTAAAGTAGTTTATAAAGACTAAGGTACTAAATCACTAGCAGGTTAGGTTGTACTTAGTACTAAGTTAGTACAACTTTGTCTTAAACTACAGACTAGGGAGTATAAACCTAGCAGATAGGCTATCACGTAGGCTAGATTACATAGTAGAAGCACAAAAACTATTTTAAAAGTATAATAAAGCTTTTGTACAACTACTAAAGAATCTACTCTTAAAGAAGGAGAACTACACTACTTAGGTGTTAGCAGTACAAACAAGGGCTGCTAAACACAAGGACATGTCGCTAGAAATTAAGATAGCTATAAAGGAATTCTAGAAAGCTAATAGACACGCTCCTAAGGAATTTTGGCCTACTTAAGAAGAAACTAGTACAGAACTAGACACAGAGAGTTAGTTACATAATTCTTATATAGAGGCAGGTTAGAACAACCTAGAACAAGGCATATTAGCTTAGTTAGGCATAAGACACCTTACTATGTCTAAAGAAAAGGCGGCAGCACTACAAGAGTGCTATAACAGCCTACTTGCAGGATATTTCAGCGTAAGAAGGACACTTAAAAAGCTCTAGTGCTAATACAGGTAGAAGAATATAAGAGAGGACATTAGCTAGTACTACTAGGAATGTATACCCTGCAAGCAATTAACTCTAGCACAACATAGTCTATGCAGATTGCTTACGCCTTTGCTACTACTAGATAAGCTGTAGGAAGAAGCAACTATAGATTTTATTACAGAGTTGCCCCTAAGCAAGCTTGCTAGAGTAGTGTAAAATGCAATACTTGTAATTATATGCTAATTAACAAAGATAGCATACTACGTTCTAGCAAGAGGAGATTAGGATAGAGTTAACCTTGTATAGGCCTAGATAAGAGAAGTAATCTAACTTTATAGAGTTCTAAAACGCATTATATTAGATTAAGGTCCACTAATAAATGCAGGTTACTAGAAAACTTTCTAACACTATCTAAACTCTAGAAGGGTATTGTTGTCTGCTTATTATCTACAGACTAATAGACAGATAGAAAGACAAAATTAAACCTTAGAGCAGTACCTAAGATGCTATTGCTCCTTAGAGCAGGATGATTAGGCAATATAGATCTTAGTTACAGAGTTTATATACAACAATAGCCTCTACGCTACTATTAGGACTACCCTATTCTAAGCAAACTACAGAATAGCTCCTAGGGGGGCAGACTAGCCTAGTATGCTCCTTAGGCAGGGAGAGTCGCCTCTAGGGTTGCAAGTTGCAACTAAGGTACTTGCATTGCAGAGAGAGTATAAGAAGAAAATACTTACTATAAATACTTACTAGGAGGCATATTAGAACAAGAGTAGACTACTAATACTATTTAGTGTAAGAGACTAAGTTATAGTCTTAAACTACTACATAAAGTCTACAAGGCTAAAGAAGAAACTAAATTAGAAATATATTAGACTAGGCTATATAGTAGCCTAGATTAGGCTAATATTATTTAAAGTAGACCTGCCTAGCCTAAAAAGTGTCTATCTAGTGTTCTATATGTCCCTTTTAGAACCTTTTAATCCTAAAGAGATAATTCTACACCTAGATAGCTAGATTATAGACACACTTTGCACCTTTAGTAACAATATATAGGATATAGAACAAATTATTAAAAAAAGCTAAAATAATAAAGGATAATAGCTATACTATATAAAATAGGCTAGATATAGTAATAAAGAGAATATATAGGAGCTTAGAGTAAACATCTTCTCTAAAGCCCTTAAAGAGTTCTAGAATAGGGAGAAAATCCTCCTAAAAAGATAACAAACCTTAAAGACTAGCAAAAGGCAGCTAGGTTAGCCCCCTAAAAAAAAGGGGGATAGTTAGGCCTAGTAGCTAAAAAATTAGAAATCTTTAAGTTAGATAAGAAGAAATCTAAAGTTATCTTTACTATTTTTCCTACAGGGTTTTAGGTGTTTAATAGCACTTAGATCTAATAGAGAGCAAAGTGCGC
>SATY01000815.1:0-17388 GCA_004335155.1 Ascochyta viciae
GCGTTGGAGAAGGGTGGGAGGGCGAGTTGGGGGAGGCCGGTGACGGATGAGGAGATGGGGATGACGGGGGCGAGGGGGAGTAGTATGGCGTTGGATAAGTTTGGGTTTGAGGGGCAGAAGGAGAAGGGGTTTTGGAATGTTAAGAGGTGGATGTGAATTGAGGTGTTTGGAGGTATTATTTCCACGGCTACGAACTACACTCGATTTCACGCCATCGCCGAATCGACTCGGCCTGCAATAGCACCTCTCTCAGCATGCGAAACTCGCCTCGAAGGTCGGAGATTTGCTTCTTCAGCACTGCGTTATCGTCGCGTAGACGGCTGATCTCCTCGCGCTCACCGCCGGTCCACACATCGGCCCTCTTCACAGTACTGTACTGTTGTTCCTCCAGAGCTTCTATCGCGTGCAGACCGTTTTCGAAGCTGAAACTCTTCCTGCGCCCGCAGACAGGATTTTGGTTAACATCTATCCCACCATCCATCGCCTTCGAATGACTACGAAATACACGAGACTTGGGGCGAGAGTAGAGGCTGCTCGAGAAGCCGTGCGATGATGGGGTCTCTACTACGGGTACATTCACAGGCTTCCTTTTGCGACTGCTCGAGGTTGGTTTATCGACATCTGCCCGGTGGCGCTTTGTACTCGACTGCGAGCTGATGTTGCTAGGCACATCGTGCGAAGGCCGACGCCCTGACAGGAATAGAGATTTGACGTGGAGAAGCTTGTGGTTCGCAGCTGCCAAGGGTTGAGATCTTCCCGCTATGTCTGGCTTGTATCTCCCTGCTGAGCGCGCGACCTGGTGGGGACTCTCTAACGAGCTGTTGCTTTCTGAGTCTGTTTGGAACACCAAAGCCTTTTCAGCAGTAGACATTGGCTGACCGTTGTTGCTCTCACCAGCTCTGCCTTTACTTCTATATTCGCGAGTCGAGGGATGTCTATTCGAAGGATGCCTAGTAGAAGGGGGAGTGAAGAAGTTTTGCTCGGACGATGGGTCTTTGTGTGATGAGTGAGACGAGGCATGAGAAGCTAGGAAGCGTCGTGCGCGGTGGGATGCAATCAGTGGAGCCTTTCGGAGTTGGGGCCATTTACGAGCATCTTGAGCAGCGAGATCAAGTTGGGGTGAAAGCTTCGCCAGATTGGGTAGTTTGTTGGGTTCAGCTGCCTCCAACTGCGACCGGGTAAAGGCATTTGTTCTGGGCCGTTGCTTCGTTCGAGGATCTTGTGGAAGCAAAGCTAGCGAGGCATTTGGTGATTGGTCCACTGGTGGATTTTGTTCGTCAAATTTGTTAGAAAACGACACCGTTGGCCGTCTGCCAGCAATGCGGTTGAGCGAGCCTTTTGGGCATTGAGCTGCATCTTCCTCCACAGTGCCCGGCGGTCGGAATTCTTCGATGTCGCCAACCTGCTCTATCAGCGATTCAATTAAGAGACCCGGTTCTGGACACAAAGAGGGGCTGCGATCAAGAATCGTTGAAGGCCCAGACATGTCGCCCACCCATTCAATTGACATGATGGGCACGCTCATAGCAACTTCGTGCACAAGCAGTCCAAGAATGTCGAAGATCGAAACGGTCCCAGCTTGAGTACCTATCGCAACGAAGATTTCAGTGCCTAGAATGTTAGTCGGATTTCTGTTAGATGTTAAGAATACGAACCTCCACGTGCCGCCGTATGATCAACTGTTGCGTCGCCACCGAATAGCACAGGGCCGTCCCCCTGGTCCTTCGAAGTGACGAACACGCTTGCGGTGATGGAAAGTGAAGTCGCTGGTCCTGAGACGTGCTAAGTCCTGAGTACCTTGCCGCCATCTTCAAAGTCAACAAGCCTGCACCGTCCATCGTGTCCAATACTGACGACTCGTGATGCGAAGCCAGGTACAAAAGCAGCAGCTGTGATGCCACCCGTCGTAGCTTTGTGAAGTTTTTTTATGACACCAACTTGGATTGTTCGAAGCTGGACCGATAGGTGCTGATTGACTGGTGGAGACTTGTCGAGGTGAGAGATCGACGGCAGTGAAACTCGATAGATCGCCAGTGTACCGTCTTGGAAGCCGAGTACCAGGTGCGTATACGAAGGGTTTAGGAGACTATCTGCTGTCTGGAAGGCCGCACAGCTGGCAGCTGATGGCGTATCTGTAGGCTGTATGTAGGCGGGCGCGCTGCCACCCCACCGGCGGTCGGACAGCAGTATGGTGGGTGGCGAGGGAGAGGCTGAGAGCAGGATACGCCCGTTGTGCGATACAGCCAGAACGTTTGGTGGCGAAGGGTGAGGGGGTGATGGGGGAAGTAGGTCGGCAGTAGGTAGCGAGTATGCTTGGACGCTTGCGTTGAGTGTGGTGGTGAAGAAGAAGGTACATGAGTCCGGGGAGAATAGTAGCAAGCGTGGCCGAGCCTGAAGGAGGGTCAGCCTGGAGAATGAAACTATCTCATCAGACTTACTCACGTCTCCGGCTTTCAACTTGAGCTTCTGCTTCCGTTCTCTTGCAGTATCGGACAGAATGACAACCTGACTGTCCGCGACAGCTAGTAAGCTGCTATTGTTTGTCGAAGCTCGGGCTGTGATAATGCCACCAGCGCTTTCGCATTCAAATAAGAGTCTACTACCGGTCTGTGAGCGCAAGTGTATTGCGTTGGGAGTTGCGATGAAGAGGCTGCGCTGGAATGGTAGACTGTGCTCTACTGGCATGATTGAAATAATTATTGATGAAGATAGGAGCTGCGCGTGTGATGCAACTAGAAAATATGAGTTCTGACGTCTTCCACAACAATGGTTTGACGGAGCTGGCAGGCGTGCCAAGACGGCAGATTTCTGTGAAGAGGAAAGAATGGCCGTCACATTTTCATCTATCGATGTGTCCGCAGCGCTATCGAATGCCTCGATACTTTATCCATGAAAGTCGACTGTGGGCATCGGGCTGTTATGGGACCTAGGTTTTCACTCGAGTAGGACTATCGTGGCACTGTTCTAAACTCGCCTCTGACCTCGTGCTCACTTCAGCTTAGCATACTGTTTCCCCCATTTCTCCGCGATCTCTTCTTCGCTAAACTTCCTCGTCTTGCGCTTCAACATCTCAACCTTCTCCTCAAAGCTCAACTTCATCTGGTCACCCATCGGCACCAAGCAGCGCGCTAGGTGCTCGTAGTTCTTGCTCAGTAGCGTAATGGTCAGCATGAAATAGTCGATGTTGTAGAACACAAGGGCGTGCTCATCCGAGTACTGCTTCTTTTGCGCAAGGAAGGCGGCAGGATGGTCGCGCCAATGACGAAGCGGATTCAGGTGATGAGAGGTGTGGTAGCCGTCGTTGTAGCAGTAGCGGTTGCTCTGTCAGACGTTAGCATCGATGAATAACTCTGAAACTTCTGAAGAAACGGAAACTAACGGGTGCGTCAATGAGCGTGATGCTTGACCTGAAGTCGGAGTCTGGCTCAACCTCGTCGACAAAAGCGTGCTGTCCCCAGTTGCCGGTCATGAGCGCGATGCGCATGAGAGCTAGTGGGACTAGGAAGACAAAGATAGTGGCCTTGGAGTTGACAAATCTGTACATGGCGTACAAAAAGATGTAATTCGCGATTTCGCAGCCGCCAGCTTTGAGCGCAAGGTTGGTCTTATTGTTGCGGAGAAAGTAGCGCGGCAGATCGAACCACACTAGAAGGTAGAAGCGCCCGACATAGTGGAGGAAGTGCAACACGCTGTCGCGTTGGTAACGGACCGTCGAAGAAAGGTCGTTCGGTCCGTTGCCCTCGATGTGGTGGTGTTTGACGTGGTGAAAGAAATACGAGTTCCAAGTGTGTCCCATTAGCGGATCAAACATATAGGGGAAGACAGTATCAACAAGAGCATATTTCTTGTTCAATATACCCCTCATGTGGATGTGTTGGTGCATCAGGAGTGTGTAGGGGCCCATGTAGTAGAGTTGGACGGCTGAATGAAGAACGCCATGCCACCAATGGAAGTTGTAGAACAAGTACAGCGCCGACGGTATGCTGGTGCAAAGGTAAGTGAGGAGATGCGTGATCATGATCACATCGGTCTCAGCGCGGACAATGCCCTTTGCCCAACGGACATATGGATCGATGATCCATTTGCGCAGGAGCGGGTTCTTGATGTCGTGGAGATCCACGGAGCTGAATACTGTGGTCTCGAAGATGTCTGACTTAGGATTGTTGAGGTTCTTCAGGTATGTCACAGTCTGTTGCTCGCCATCTTGAGTGTCTGCTCCGCGTTAGTCAAATCTCTGGTGGCACTGCTTAATGTAGTGTCTTGTAGAGCTGGACTACTAACCCTCCGGTGAAGGCGAGACAAACTCTGTGCGTTTAGTAGCAGAATCGTCAGAGTCTTCTGCAGCATCGACAGGCACGTTCTTCGATCCTGAGTCAAACTGCTCGTAGTCCTTTTGGAGATGACCCAAGACTAGCCGATCGGGACCTGTAAGGTCAGCAGCCGGTGGAAAGTGGAGCTTGCCCATAATCCAATCTGATAAGATACAATGGGTAAAAACGTATGTACAGGTGAAAATTGGCAGCTGCAGGTCCGACTATGCGCAAGCCAATGGCTAGCCGAGACAGCGGCAAACTGGACGGGAAATAGAAAGCGAAGAGAGTGAAGCTGCGCGTCAGAACAGACAGGAAGTCGCGGGCTGCGGTGTGAAAGACACCTACGGTCGAAACATCAGTGGGGAAGACCCAAGGAGGTGGCGAGACAGGGTCCATGCACGACACGCGGAAGCTCTCTAGCGCCAGAGATGAGGTCCACAACACAACGGCGGGACGCCCAGAACATTTAGAGTGCAATGCCAATGCTGGTGAGTAGAATGTGTTCGCATAGATTCTGGCTCTCGACGCGTGAAATCGAACATGGTGACCATGCTCGTCCTGCAATTCTCATGGAAACCCCTCCACTGGCGACTTTCGGAACCCGGAGACTATTGCTGCTTTCTTGCTTCAACCCGCTGGCAATCGCAACGCACAAGCGCATGCGAGGGACTCTTCGTCCATAAAACCCAGGATAACGCGATGATACTGAGCGCTAACAGCAAAAGGACGAAGGCGAAGGTGTAGAAGCATAGGTATACTTCAGATCGCCATCGTCTTCAATGTCGCCTTGTTCTTCCATAGAAGCTTGTTGGATCCCCATCGAGGCAAGCGCAACCTTGAGGTCGTCGTCCACTGCCAATTCCAGCAGCGCATCTCTCATCCACGACAGCAACATCCAACTGATGAACGTGATGGTAAGTGCCTGGGTCAGAACGAGCGTGACCTTACCCTTCCACGTCTTCACGTTCGGTCTTGACAGCACGCCCACCACGTCATCGACTAACGCAATGTATACCGCCCTCCATACCGTCCTGTCTGCTATGGTGACCCAATAGCTTAGCGCAGATGGAGCATATTGCATCAACATCCCACTTCCTGCCATCCAGAGCAGCGCAACGCCAAACTCGCTGCGTCGCTGTTTTGTTCCTGCGGGCCGCTCGCCGATGAGAGGACCGAGACCATAGCTCAGGAAGAAGTCGGCGATGAGAATAGGGAGGTCGAAGGACCTGCCAAACAGCCAGCGATACGTGACGAGCACCGCCGCACGGTAGAAATCGTTGTTGCGCGTGAAGCGGATGGCCTGTTCAGGTGTCGGCTCGGGGCGGTCTGCGGGGTAGAGAAGGGAGCCGAGCCAATAGGTTGGGATAGCGGACAGGAAAACGCAAAGGAAGTTGATCCCTAACGAGGTGCCCAGCGTGATGAGGAGGAAGACGGTGACGAGTGGGAGGTAGAGATGGGCGGATGTGCGCCATACTGAGTAGGAGGACACATGCGGCGAGGAGGGTGTAGAGGTCTTTGAGGATGCTTCGGACGGTCCTCTCACGCCCGAGGTGTTGCCAGCTTGTGGTAGGTCTGCCATTGCAACGCGCTCTCGTATGGAGGTGGGGAAAAGATAAATCCAAGCTTTGCCAAGAGAATCGCGAAATCACGTCATCACGTGCACGAGGATATCGACAAAGACAATCTCATCCATCTTGCTCTCAACTATTCATTACCAATACAATGTTGGAACAGGCCTACAACGCATGAGGTACCATGAAAATACTCCGTAAATGATCTCTATGTAATCTGTATAGTCAAGCGGCGCCAACGCTGTGAGCTCTAGCATGTCTTACATGGTAGCCACACAAGGACTGAAATATATCCTGACTCACAAATGAGGAAACACTTGCGACCATGCCGGCGTGTTATACACATCAGAAGGCACCCGTCGAATACTTACAAAAGCCTCGACCACTATATAAACTCGACTCACAATGTAGCTGATACCACACAGCGCACACAATAAGGTAATGACTCCAGTGCTGAAAAACTACCTAGACTGTGAGACGAAGAGTTGCATAGTACACGGAAGTACTAAACAGAGCCGTCTCATGTTTTTCGTTGCCACAAAGAGGTTTGAAAGGGTCTCCAGCACTTTCGAGACTTCTTTGTGTGCTGGTAGCTCAGAGGCTAACCACTCCTTCTTGAACGTGGCCAACCTTCTTCTATACACATATTTTACACCAGATATATGCACAAAACTCGTGTCCAGTCGCGGCAGTTGAGCGCTACTACGATGGCAGAGCAGAACGTATGCGATACCCTGCGAGTGAACTCAGCATGCAACAGACCTGCTGGGGAAAAGTTACGGAGAGGGCTGGAGAAGACAGGTGAGGGATCTGTTCTGCTATCTTGGGATGGACTACGTAAGTCTTTGTGATCTTGTCAAACACAGTGCATACTAACGGCAGCCTAAGCTGCGTGGTACCAGTGAGTTCAACGAAGCCTTTCGAGGGCAAGAATTGATTATAGCAAGGGACAATGAATATGTTCTCTCCGGGTATAGGTACAGGTTTCAATGAGCTGTCACGTACGATAGATTTAACAATGTAACATGTAGGACAGTTTCGCAATCGTATCGACAATCGATTAGAAGTATTCTCAGTCTCCACAACGAGACAGGTAAAAGTCAACTTTGACGGGTAGCGCCGCGCGTGAGTGACAGTAAGCAGTAAACATATTCTCACATCTTGTGGGCTCTGCATTGTTCTTTCTTCTTCCTATACCCGTTTATAATACCTTGTGGCCAAGGTATGAAACAGCATCAACTGGAGACATTGTTGTTTTCTCCACTTTCTTCTTTGGCGTTGCTACGTGCTTCGCACTATCAGCAAGGTAAGACTTCAGGTACCATATCACTGCGACCCATATTTACCAGGCGCGCAGTTTCCATATCTTCAATAACCACAGCGAGGGCGTCCATGTGCTTGGTAATCAGTTGGACTACGTACGTGAACCGGCTTCCACGACATGCAAGCAGAGTTTCATCTAACGACCACAGCTCGGTATTGTCATCCTTATGTGGGGGTCAACCATTCCATGCGTATATTATGGCTTCTACTGCACGCCATCCCTTCAGCAGACCTATTACACCTTGGCCTCGGTGTTGGCAGCTTGTTGTGTGTATGCAACCCTACATCCAGCATTCCGGCGTCCGAGATATCGTCCGTATCGCGCCGCCATGTATGCTGGTCTTGGTCTCTCCTTCATTATCCCAATAGCCCATGGGCTGATAAGGTTCGGCTGGGAGAAACAGATGTGGAGGATGAGCCTGGACTGGATGGCTTTGATGACAACGTTCAACCTTACCGGTGGCGCGTTGTATGCATTACGGGTAAGCTCCCAGCTCGCGTGTCACCCGATACCATAAAGAAGACATACTGATTTTAAACTGTGCTAGATTCCTGAGAAATGGTTTCCCTATCGCTGTGACATTTGGGGTGCAAGTCATCAGATCATGCATTATCTAGTGATCTGCGCGGGTATCGCGCATCTGTTTGGCCTCTTGAGAGCTTTCGATCATCTTCATGGGCACGGGAACGTCTGCTCGAAGAAAGATCTGTAGATGACATTGTACTAGTCAGAACAGGCTGCATCATACGCGTACAATTGGTACTATAAGAAGTACCACAGAGTTCCGACAATGGAGAAGGAGAGGTAGAAATAGCTCCGAAATACAAAACGCCCTGATATGCCAGCGATCTTGCATAGGCCGTAGTTTAGAGCCCATTCTCGTGATAATTGTAGGCGATGACGTCAACGAATCAAAACAGCGCGTATGGTGGGGCTAGTATCTCAAAGTTCAACACCTGTAATCTCGTTCTGGTCAGCATCAACGTTGATAAATTTCACTACCGCTGGAGCTTTGCTTTGGAGCATGCCTCTATGCGCTTTCCCACCTGCTCCGGCTCTCCAGCTATGAATGTAGCACCGCGTCTCGCTTGTCAGCAATGCAAGCAGAGAAAGCTTCGATGCGACAAAGGCGCGCCATGTTCAACCTGCCGCAATGCAGGCCTTAGTTGTCAGACCGTGCAACGTGCGCGTCTCCCGCGAGGAAAAACTGGAAAAACTCGAACGCAAAGACAGACACTTGAGAATCGTGTCGCAAAACTAGAGAGACTGTTGAAGCAGCATGCTGAGGTACTGCATTTGAACTGATGTCTCAAATCGCTATTCTAACCATGCCTGTATCAGAGCAGCACATCCTCATCTACCCACGCAGGCAGCATGGGCACTGTCTCAACCTCTAACGCGCATGAAGCCCAATTTGTTGCTCCCGAGTTCTGGACTGCCCTGTCCGAAGGAATCTCCGTTCTTCGCGAGGTTTTAGAAGACTCAGAAGATGAGACTGAAGATACCACGACTGCACATGGTAACACATCTGAACAAAGAGATGGGGCTTTCTGTATGGGTACGGTGTTATTGTTTCCAAACATTAGAATGCAGGAACATCACAATCGACCTGTTCCTTCGGCCAGTGAGAGCAGGAAGCTTCTCGATCTGTACAGAGCTCGCGTAGATACTGTTTACAAGGTTGTCCATTGGCCTACGACCATTGCTCTCGTCGAAGCAAACCGCACAGAACGCGCACCCACATTTTCTAATCAGGCGTTAGAGTATACGATCTACTTTATGGCCTTATGCACCATCACAGATGGTGAAGCGCCTGAACTGGGTCTTGGTGATCGGCCGAACTTGCTCAGGACGTACAGATTGGCTGCAGAATGCTTCTTAGCAGAATCGGATCTATTACGACATCCAAGTGTAACCACGCTCCAAGCTTTTGTCATTTATCTTGTACGTTCCAGTCTCACGAAACGAAACAATCGACACAGTTTCAGCGCTGACGCTTGATGTGTAGATTGGACTAAGAACGTGTCTGAACAGTGCGACTACCTGGACCTTGGTCGCCGTTGCCGTCAGAGCAACTACTGCCTTGGGATTGGGAAGCGAAGATATCAAAAGCTTTTCTATCTTCGACCTAGAGATTCGGCGAAGATTGCTATATGTCGTTGGCATCCTGGACACCCACTCCGCCCTCGATCGTGGCACGATACCTATATTGCCTCGCAGTGCCTTCCACGAACCTCCATCCAATATCAATGATAGTGACATGTCACCAGTAAACGGTATTTTTGCAGCTTCAAGATCAGAAGTTACAGACATGACTCATTCTGCCATGATCTACGAGGCGATGCTATGTCAGAGACAGATGTATGAGTTATCACTTGGCAATGAGAATCCCTACGACAGCTGGTCGAAGAAACTGCAGCTCGTTGCAAACTTTGGGATTTACATTGAACAGATGCGTGTTAGAATGGGCAGGTCCTCAACCCCGCTAGAAAGACTTCTCAAGATCTCAGGCAAAAAGATACATGTTAGTCTGGAGCTCCTGCTCCGAAGGCCACCTTACCGCCAGCCTACCGACACTGTTCCCCCATGGGATGATTACAACATAATGCACGCTGCAACCGAAGTGCTTGAACAGCACATGCAAGCCTCACCACCTGAACTTAGTCTTTGGGCCTGGAAGAACTGGATCCAGTGGCACGCGCTTGCTGTTCTACTAGCAGAGTTGCTCGTAAGGCCACGAGAACCATTATTTGATCGGGCCTACGCTGTAGCAGTAAAGAGTTTTCGCTATTACGCACAGATCGTAGCTGATTCCCAATCGGGCATGCTATGGAAGCCAATCGCGAGACTTATGCGTCGAGTGCAACGAATCAATCAGAGTCTAGATCCGGAGCCAACGCAAGACGTCCGAAAGCCGACTCTCGCCACACATGACTACCCGGAAGAACTAACACAATTATTAGATCCCGCTTCGTCAATTGGAAACGACGTATTTGATATGACCAATTGGGACGTCGAAGCACAAGCAACAGGTACATTCATGGACGACTTCTGTCAAGTAAATCAAGGACCCAATCTGGACTACGATAACATGCCATGGCTCGCTTGGGATTCCTTTCTTCAAGACATGGTCGAGACTACTACGTGAACATATGCCTAGACTCTCAATACAAAAACATCTAATTACCAAAAAAGAAAACTTCTCATGAGAGCAAAGCCGCTACCTCGGGAACTACTTCTCGAATCCTATCCACCAAATCCCTCCACATCTTCTTCTGTATCTGCCTTCCCCTCTCACTGCGCACATACTGCGACTCGAGCTTGTACTGACACTCAGACAAGTACCTCCCATGGCTCTCCTCTCCCGCCGCCAAAGCATGAACATAGATTCTACTGCCTTTCTCGGCCGTCCACCCCATCAGCGCAAAGCAGATCTTCTCCCCTACATTCGAGGGCTTAGCGCGCGATAGCTCAGTCCCGCACCATCCCGGGTTGACTATATTAGCAACGACTCGCGAACCATCTTTCGAAGCGCTGCTTTCAAGACACGTAGCCAATTCGCGGAAGCACTGGTGCACCATGAGCTTGCTGAGCGCGTATCTCCAGACGATATCCGTACGACTAGGATCGCTGAGTTGGTCGAACATATCCACATCCTCAGCTAGACCGGCATCGAACTCTCCATCTGGGCCGAAGATGTGGTACATGGACCCGCAAAACGTCAGGGTAGTTTGGACATTGCAGTCTTTTGACGTTCTGCGTAGTGCGGGGAGAACGGCGATAGCAGACATGAATGTCGACACGACGTTGACTGTCAGATGTTTCTCGATGTTCTCGGCGATCTGAAAGGTTTGCACTTCCATACCCGCATTCGCTATAAAGGCATCGAGACGCGGCAGGGTGGCGCAGACACGTTTTCCGAACGCGACGACGCTCGCGTAGGATGATAGATCGAGGTCCCAGACTTCGAGTTTCGTGGCATCGCGACAGGCGGTCTCTTGGGTCACTGCTTTTATTGCTGCCTGGCCTTTCTGGATATCTCTGCAAGCCAGGATGAGGTGGGATGCGTGGAGACGTGCTCTGAATTGGTGGTCTTCAGTTTAAGTAGGCGTGGCAAGTGTGGGGTTTGGACTTACAGGTGCTTCACGCACTCCAATCCCAAACCAGTGTTGGCACCCGACACGATAATGGTCTTG
This sequence comes from Ascochyta viciae, assembly GCA_004335155.1. Taxonomy (NCBI): domain Eukaryota; kingdom Fungi; phylum Ascomycota; class Dothideomycetes; order Pleosporales; family Didymellaceae; genus Ascochyta; species Ascochyta viciae. The sequence continues at coordinate 11,405 of SATY01000815.1, forward strand.
CCAGATAAATCCATTTCCGGGATCCAGGCCCTGCCAAAAGCCTGGCCAACCAGCATTTTGCTTATTTCGCTTAAAGGAGCCATGGTGTGAAAGGTGCGAATCAAATCAATGGCATTCAGCCTTCTACAATCAACGATGAAAGACAGTGCAATCGATACGACCAGACTATATGCCGTCTTAAATACAATCAGTTCGCTCTACAGAACCCGCAAAAACCGCGGATCCCGCTCAAGCCTCAAAACCCGCAAACGCCGCAAACCCCTTGAAAACCAACGAATCAGCGAAGAAGCTCCACCAACATTTCCTCCGATTCTGTAGAGAGGAAAACAGACATTATCTACTCAGTCAGACCAGTTATCATACCAACTCGGGTACCCGCACATCTCATTGAACTCCTCCAAGCTCAAATAAGGAGCCTCAGAGCCATCCGAGTAATCAAACTCATCCGAATAGTCATAGACGAGCCGAGAAGCTCGTGCGGGCTCCCTGGCGTTCTTTTTAGCCTTCCTGGTTCTATCTTCTACTAGTATTTCCGTCTTCTTCCTCTTACCCCACGCTTTCAACTCGATAGGGTTCTGCAGACACCATAGCACTACTTCGCGCGCCGCGAACGCATCTTCCACGGAGTCATGGCCCGCGTTTCCATGGTCCTGGACTGTGAGTTTAAGTAACTCTTTACATAGCGCTTTGAGTCCCCATTGCTTCCTCGCGCCCATGGCTACCGCTTTCTGCGCCAGCACTGCAGAGTCGACGGTTTTCTGGTGGTGGATACCCAGCGCGGCTAGGTCGTGGTGGAGTGCGTGTCCGACCAGTATGGTTTCCGTGTCGATGTACTCGAATAGTTTGGTTCGGGCTTCTGGGGCGCCTTTCAATGCAATGCCGGATTTGACTGCTGCGTTCATCGCTTGTGCTGTTACGCCGCTCCACTGTGTGCGCCAGTCTGTGACGTGGTGGAGGGGCTGGACAAGGGTATCGATCAAGATTTCGCCGGTTAGGTAGTCGATGGCGGAGATGCGGGCTAGTTCGGAGACGTTGGAGCTGATGCGTACCATTTCGCAGTCGAGTGCTACTGCATGTCTCCTGTGCACAGTTGTGCTGTGGGCTGGTGCAGTCGTAAGTCCTATGGTAGAGAACTTGGCTGTAGTTTTGTTCGTGACAGTCTTTGTGACGCGACTGTCGAGCGCTGTCATGGCGGAGGCGTACTGTACTGCAGGAATGACCGACCATCGTGAGTCAACTTGGGCTGTGTGTGCAAGAGAAGTTGATCGTTGGGTTGAGGGTAGTCCTGGTGCTTTTTGACTTGCAGAAATCGGCTTTTGTTTGCCTTTCGTTGCGTTAACGTTCTTCTCTGGGACTGCGGTGCTTTGAACGCTTGATGCTTCCTGCTCCGTAACAACAGCAGAGTGAATTCCAGTGGTCGTGACAGCCATTGGTTTCGTAATCTTGAGCTGTGTAGGTTGTTGGGCTTTTCCAGCATCGCTTGCTCCTAACAACCCGCCGGTAGCACCAGTCTTGACACCGTTCTGTGCCTCCCCACACATCATCACAGATTTACCCTTCGCCCGCAGGAAACCTCTATGAATAGAAGAGTTCAGGTGTTGCCTACGCGAGGTTTTACTGTTAAAAGATTTGCCACAACCCGACACTGTGCACTTGAACAACTGCACATCTTGATTCCCCAACGTGCTGCCACATCCAGGGCCAGAAGCCGCAACGGCCCCATCGTTTACTGGGGCTATTTTTATTGAGGTAGGGACCGGAGAACGGTGCGCTGCCGAAGATAGATGGGCTTGGAGTGCGGCAGTCGAAAGGAATGCTTTCTTGCACCTAGGGGCAGTGCAGGGAAAGACATGACCTGTAGACCAGCTGTGATCCTTCAGTGCCTTACGAGTAGCGAACTGACGTGCGCACTTATCGCATAGATGCGGTTGCGAAGAGGGCGTTGGTGCTTGCGTAGGGAACATCTCGAGGGTTCTGATTTGGAGTGATGAAGTATACTGGAAGTGTCGAATTCTACAAACACTGTAGGTCAAGACGACAGGGGAGAAAAGCAGAAAGCTAGGTTGGCCGGGAAGTAACATAAGTAGCCGGTTGCGCCGCATTTGTGACGGAGCGATCACTTCACCGTGGGATCACGCTGGAAGCGCTCTCGCTGGGCTAAGCGCCCAATCAGCGGCTACCACATCACCAAGCCTCAGCCTCATGCAACACCTTCAACATCAGGTTTGCTTGGCCAATCTGTACTGCAGCTGCACCCCTCTCGAGTGTGAATGGTGCTTACGCCACTTTTTGCAGCTCTTTTCCCAGCCTGATCGATAGCCACACGGGATCTTATTCTGGCATCAGCGAGTGGCGCAGTTTCAAAGAACGAGGATTATTCAGAACATCTACTGCAATGTTCAAGGAGCCATGTTCGCCTCCATCTCCTTAGCTACGGTTTCAACATCAACCTCCTCTACCTTCTCCTCCATCTTGCCCCCCTTTCCCTCTTTCCCCGCCTCCAAGCCCCTGACCACCCTGGGCCCTCTGCGCACGAAGTTTACGTCTCCCTGCGGCTCAAACCCAACGTGCATATACACTGCCCTCGCTGTTGGCGCGCTCTCTAGGTACATTGGCGTCGGCGGATCCTGTGCATCGGCCTGTTCAGTTGCCCAGCTCAACAGCTTCTTTCCAACACCGCGCCCCTGCCATTCCGGCCATGTAATCAGTGGCGCGAGATACCAGTGCGGCTCTCCGTTCAGGATTTCACGACGGGTGTCGTCGTCTTTGGCGAAATTCCCGCTCCATGCTTGTTCGTCGGTATGGGCGAACAGCTCGTCGATGTCAGAATCAGACCACCCCAACTTCTCTTGCCACCCGTAGAAAGTCATGGCAGATCGGCGAAATACGTTGTGGATGGGCAGTTTGGGGCCGGCCCAGCCTGCTGCACCGATTATTGTCGATGTTGGTACATGAACAGCTTTAATCCAGTGCATGCCTGGTTGAGAAAAAGACGGCTGGAGCCTTTTCGCCAGACGTTGGACTCGAATTTCATTAGTAGCTGGGCGGAGATGGAGGGGCTCCTTTTTGTTCCACCAGGATTCGGGGAAGCACGTATAAAGACCCTCAGCCTGGTAGCGGCGTTAGAACGTTTCAGGCACGTGAACCATTTCGACGACTCACGATCCTGTAAGCATCCTTTTCTTCGACAAGCTCAATATTGATTTCTGAGTCTGCGAGCCTCTTTGCCTGGTCGACCGGCAAGGTCTGGAAGCTGCCTTCGGCGACAGGGATTCTGATGAAACCTTCGAGTTGGGAATCCATCCTGATTTTTGCAGCCTGCTCGGAGGACGTTGGTGAGCGCGAATGCGTGAGAGGTTATTGAGGTGCACAGTCAGATTATCAGGCGACAGGCAGAAGTCAAGGTACCTATAGCTCTGGGAGCGGCAAGGATGCACTTGCCCCACCAGCGCTACGCCATATCGAGGAGCTGCCTACCGTGAGTCTTTGCGACTCATCGATTTTTAATTCCGCTAGGAAAGCCATTGTTGAAAACAAGAAGCACGACCAGACAGTGATGCGATACGCGTGGTGCTCTGGTGAGATTGAATTGTCTACATTATCATTAGAGTGTGTTGGTTTGAACATAGGTGTTCGTGGGTAATGTCCAAGGCAAAGAACAAGTTGCGTACATGCTGGAGCAGCCTCTATAGGTGCTGAGGATCTTGAGCTGATGTGCAGCCGAGGCCGTGTAATGTATGACTTCTGCTCGCTGTGATGGGTGAGCTGCAGCAAAATGCCGAGTCGAAAATAAAGTAACCGCCAGTCTCTGCATAAAGCAGCGTCCTCTGCGAACCCATGGGTATCAAACGCCTTCCATGCAGTAAGTCGTGCATCGTTAAAAGAAAAGTCATGTCATAGTCATGATCATGGGGGATCCACTCAGGGGTTGGAGTGAACGAAGTGTGCGCCTTGACAAGGAGAGTTTGCCTTTTTGAAATCTTTTATCCGGCCCAGCATCCAGCCTGAGGTGTACTTTTCGTCTTCTCGTGGGAGTCGTTGTTCGCCGAGGCGAATGCTGTGCGACAATCTACACTCGGTACCGGTGTGTTCGTACTGCATGCACTTGCTGTCTTTCAGACAAGCTCTCTCGCAGTCGTCGAAGGATTTGATGGGCATGCCCTTTTTGTGGATGACGTCGTCTGATACGTTGGTCCAATCTTCAGCTTTCCCCTGGAGCCGAGGCTCGACGAGGGTGAACAACTCTTCAAACATCAGAGGACGTTCTGGGTGCCTTCGAGCCTGCTCCCACTGCGAGAGGGCAGTGAAGTCCTCTTGGTGCAGGTGGTGCATGGTCATGATGGCATCGCACCATTGCTCGGGTCCAAAGCGTATGGTGGGTGGCTTGTCGCCGTTGAACATTGGCCAATAGCCACGCAGGGGCACACCACTTTTCTTCAGGACCTGGGCCAGCAGCTCGTCGCCGCAGCACGACTCGGCGGCGTTTTCGCCGAAGAAGTGTGTGCCAGGGAAGTGGTGGTTCTCGGCGAACATTCTGCCACGTGCCATGAGTTTGTTGAGGGCGCCGCGCGACAGGACGAAACCGCTGCCGCCGTGGGCAAAGGGGGCCTTTTTCTTGGGCCAGACGGGGGAGCCAAAGTAGTGGGCCGACTTGGGATTGAAGTGGGAGAGGAAGCGGTAGAGGTTGTCGTAGTTGACGTACGTGTCTGTCTCGATGAAGAGGTACCATTGCGAGTCGGGGCGCAGGTACGAGGACCATTCCATCATGGGCAGGAACTTGTACTTGTCCAACTTCCAGCCATCGGGCGACTTGTCTGCGGTCTGGTTGGCGGCCTGTATGCTGTCGTAGACGTCGAAGTCGCGGTTGGCCCACCTGTACTCGGGGCGCAGGTGGGAGAGGGCGTCGACGATGTCGAAGCCCTGGAAGCTGGCCTTGCGGTCCGAGAAGATGAGCAGGTCCTGCTTGCAGCGGCCGAGGCGGTTCAGGTAGGCGGGCAGCTTGGTGGCCGCCTCGCCGGCGCCAATCTTCAGGACAATGGTGATATGCTCCATGACGCCGGCGCTGAAGGGCGAACATTCCTCTCCAAAGTCTATCTTGACCTGGCCTGGCCGCTCAGCGCTCGGCCGCGTGTGCATGTCATAGCCACGCTCGACGTACGGGACCAGCTCGCGCAGCGACGAGGACACGTAGAGGATGCACAAGATCACGGCTGCGCACAGCAGGCGCAGCGGCGTGAATCGCACCATGTTGGTGGAGACGCGAAACCCCATCGCATCGTGGTGGGACGACTGCGCAGCACCAACAGAGGCCTCGCTGCACGGCGCACGCGAGATGAAGCCTAGTCCCGTGCTAGCCGGCGCCCTCATTTCCTCGCGGACCTGTCTCAACTGCAGATGCCAAGCACGTTGTAATGTATTTTTTACTAATAACAAATATAAGTCACCCTATACAAATTTACTAACGTACTCCACAGGTGAGTTGTTCATACAAGTGAGTTATTTATAATGCTAAGACTACACTAAACTTCTACCCTATTATAGCCTATATTAGCCCATATTAGCCTTGTATACAGTAGTACAGCACATAATATTATTTAGTAACACCTTTTACAAGCTTTTTACATATGCGCAAGTTATGCCCTACCTCCTAGCACCTTTTATAGCGTCTTTAGGCTACCTTACCTCCTTTAACACGCACTTGCTTCCTTGCCTTCTTACTATTACTATGCGCCTTAAACTTATTTAGAGTAGCTAACTAAAGGCCTTCCTCTACTGTTATAGTCCTCTCTTGCTATAACTGCTTTCTTTTACACAATTTACGTTGCGTAGCAGCCTTATTTGCTGCTTAAAGCTTAGCATTCTTCTTTTAAGCTAATACTAGCTTGTGCGCTACTATAGCTACGCCTTTAGCAAGCTTTTTAAGGGCCTTAACTATTAAAGTTAGTAAGCTGCTTGCATGCCTTTAAATCTTCTCTTAAACTAGC
>SATY01000816.1:0-17338 GCA_004335155.1 Ascochyta viciae
TGCCTCTTTAGGCTATACGCTTCCTATCTTGGAATTACCTAGTCTAGTTAGTCTAGGTCTTCTAGATTAGGGAAGAAAGTAGTCTGTCCTCCCTTTCCCTCTACTTTCTTTACAGTTTTAGCTTCTATAACTATAAATTAGATTTCGATAGTATGTAACCTTCTAGCTTTATATATAACAAACTTAAAACTTTAGGAGTTTAATTACTATAGCGCGTAACCTGCTTCTTTACCTTGAGTTTATTTTTTAGCTTATAAATTAGATGTTTATAACGCGTAACTTCCTAGTTTAATTTCCTATGAACTCCTAAAATTAAACTCTATAAACATGTACTAGTTAGTATAATTAAGTAGTATATTCAAGCTCTATTTTTGTAAAGCTACAGTAGACGGTTTAAGTAGTAATAAAATAGTATATTTAAAAGGTCTAATTTAATTTTAAATGCTAGATTACTGTGTTTTTAAGACTATTTATTCCTATAGAACTAAAGTATTTTTACTAATATATAACAGCTTATAACCTTATAGATAAAACTTAATGTATTAGATACTTTCAAGAACAGTATATAATAAAATAGAAATAAAGAAAAGATATATTAGAAACTATCTATCTAACACTAGTACTATTTTAATTTTAAATAATTCTTTACTACTGCAATAGCTTTAATAGCGTTTAATACTTCTAGTGTTAGTATAATAAACCTAATTCTAGTTTCTTTCTAGTAGTTATTTTATCTATATACACCGAAACATTAACTTCTAAAATTTAAGTACTCTTTGCAGGACCTAAATTTCGCTCTATCTTTTACTCTACTTATTACTTCTAATACTATACAAGCTATTTTAACTTCCCCTAGGCACTTTTGTGCATAAGAGGATAGCTAACATAACTCTAGTAAGACTTATAGCTACTCTAAGCAGTTACACTAGAGCTTAGAAGCTAGAACCTTCTATCTATAACAACCTATACGCTTTGAAAAGAGTTAGAATGCTTAATACTTAGGCTATAGTTCTGCTTAATCTTAGTAGAAGCGCCCTAACTCTACTCTCTACCCTCTCTTCTAAAGTTAACTAGAGGATTGTAGACATTTAGAAGGACCTTAGCGCTTATACTAGAATTACCTAGGCAGTAGCTACTACTCTAGACGCCTACCTACAGCAGTATACTACTCTAAATAAGATAGCCTAAACTCTTAACCTATAAAGTCAAATTACAGCTACTCTAGAAGTCTCTCTCTAAGGCTGTACTATAATTACTCCTTTGCCCTCTTAGCAGCCTGCTAGCTGCTTTTTAGAACAGACCTAGGCAGAAATTATTTTAACTCTAAGAAACTAACCTGCAGAATCTACACCCTCTACCCTGTAAAAGAGAGCAGCACCTAACCTAAATAGGCCTGCTATCTAGAAGGTTCTGCTACCTAAGGCCTTTAATAAGTAGATACTTATTACTATACCCCTAGAAGAATGGCTTAAGCAGCTATCCCTATACGCAGTTTAATAAGCTATAGCCTAGAAGTTGAAGCTTACACTAAGTAACATTCCTAAGGCTACTGCTATAAAAACTAGATAGGTAATTACTCTATTAAACAGACCTATCTAGGAAAAATTAATAGGCTAGGAGAATAAGAATCTTATAATTTAAGCTTTTTATAGAACTTCTATAGTACTCTCTTAGGTTTAAATAAACTACGCTGTCTAAGGCATACTTAGCTTAGTGTGAATACCAGTAGAGACTAAAAAGCCTCTAATAAAAGATATAGTATTATAGGAAGTTATATTATAGACTAAACAAGCGCCTATTAAATATAAGCTCTTTTGCTAGAGGGTAGTACAGAGCTGTACTACTTAGATTATATTATTTCTAGCTCTAGCGCCTTAATTCTAGCTCTTAAAGAGTAAGTATTGAAAAAAGATATATAAAACTACTCTAATTAAACTCTACAGCCCTAGCTGTTAGATATACTACTAGGAAGCTAAGTATACTAAAGACCTCTAATACTTAAACTGTAGTAATAGAACTTTTAACTATAACAGCCTAGTTAATAGCAACTATACTCTACTATTCTAGTGTACAAACTGCCTAGGTCTGTTTCTAGCTATATACACATACTGCCCTGCTAAACTCTAAAAGGTCTATAGAACTATTATCTAACTTATAAAGAGTAAATTCTGCTAGATTTAACTATATAGGAAGAGGGCTACAGAAGCTTATAATAAGAAGGCACTACTCCCCTCTAGCCTTAGAACTTAGGCTAAGTAGGCCTTAGAGGCCTCTTCCTAATAAGTTACACAAGAGGCCGCCCCTAGCAGCTCTGCTGCTACTTCTACTACTATACTAGATAAGGATACAGCGCTTAGCAGCTGCCTAAAAAGAGCAGCTGCTACTAGAGAGAACCTTAACCTCCAACGCTTGTCTACTAAAAGCGTATAAACTTACTAGACTGTTTAATAGCTGCTACAGCTAAGAATATTAAAATAACTAGAGAGCTTTCTAAACAATTGCACGTAATTAGATAGAATATAAGGACCTACAAATCTGCTAGGCTAATATAGGCTAAAGCCTACCGTATTACACAGCTTTTCTCTAGCTCTTTTTTAAACAACGCATTAATGTTCTATATATATAAGAACTATATGTATCTATTAATAATTAAACATTAACTTTCTCTAAATACTCTCTTATTACTCTAGTAGAAACCTAGGGCAATAGAGACAACTAGGAAGAAAGAAGGCCTAGAGTTTTTACTTATTGCCTTAAAAGTACTACTCTATATGTATAGATCCTACACCCTAGAATCTCAAGAGACCTATTATAGGTTTAGGTAAAAAGATTTCTAATACTAAACGTTTGCTGCTAGCTATAATAGGCTAGCTCTATCAAATTTATACTTTTACTACAGCCTACTACCTCTACTATTATTAGGGGCAATTTTAATATACAACACAAGATGTTTAAACTAAGAATCTAGTTCTCTAATAGAGGAACGCTACTTACCTGCTAGGTAGAAACTTAAGGCATAGACTATATTAGTAAACCCAGGATTACTACTTACTAGGCTAGATACGTTCTAGACCTGTTCTCCTTAAACATATTATACACCTTTACTACTATCTAGGATTTACTATACAGTAGCTTAGATTACGCTACTCTCTTAACTACTATCTCTAAATAGAGTAACAGACCTCTAGTTACTCTATGCTACTAAGTACCTAAAAGCTAACTATAAAGATATACTAGTCTAGTAGAGCTCTAACTAATAGGCCTAAGGCCTATTTAGGACTACTAAACTACAGAAGCCCTAGATTACCTTATCTTAGAATTTACTAGTATCCTCTCTTAATCTATTAAGAAGGTAGAGATACTAAATATAGAGGCTAGGCAATTAGCTCTCTAGTAGACAAATAAGTGCAAGACACTACACTAGAAGTACTTAGATTTAGCTTAATTTACTAGTACCTAAGGTGCCTCTAAGTAAAAACGCACCTTTCTTACTAAAGTACGCTTGTCTAAGAAATTATACTAGTAAGATTAGATAAACAACTTCTTAGATAATTACGTACTGTACTAGCTTATTAGCTAGTATAAATTAAGTTACAACTAATAAGACACCCCTATTACGTATTATAGGAGAATAACTATAGATCTATTAGAAAAGGCCAAGGCCTTCAAAGAGGAGATATTAAATCGCTTCTTAAACGCGGATAATCTACTAGACTTAGATTTAGAAACTTCTCCTTCTTATAATAACTTCTTATAGGACACTTTTATGTCTACAGAAGAAGCTATATAAAGTACAGTTAGAGTCTCTAGCAGCTTATTTAGTAATAACTACCTTACTATACACCTTCTTAAGGCGTGTTAGTGTGTTATCTAGGAAATAGTCTACTCTATCTATTAACGCTGCCTACAACTGCAGCATTTTCTAGGGCTTTAGAAAACTGTAGAAGTAGCTATAATTCTAAAGTTTAGTAAGAAAGACTGCTTAGAACTAAGATCTTAGCGCTCTAATACTCTCTTCTCCTACCTAGGCAAGGAATTTAAGCAAATAGTTGTTTATTAGATTACGTACACTGCTTTATAATACTTAGTCCTAAGCTCTTAGTATATAGTAGTACCCTCTCTAGAAGGTTAGCTATAAATCTAGTTACCTTATTTACTTATAATATTAACTACGTATAGGCAATAGGTAAGCACGTTACTATAGTTACTATAGACATAAAAGGTACATTTAATACCCTGCTAAAAAATCGCCTACTTAAGCAAATAGCAGAGTAAGGCTAGGCCTTTGCTCTGCTTAGATTCGTATAGTCTTTTCTTACTAACTAACATGTTTAAGTATAACAAGGTACAGCTGTTACACCTTACTAGCTAGTAGCGTGCAGCACCCTGCAAGGATTACTGCTATTACCTATCCTATATACGCTTTACTTAGCAGAGCTGCTTAATTAAGACTAGAAACTCTAATTTAGATATACTAACAATATCTGTTTATACTAGGCTACGCGCTTCTTAGATAAAAATGCAGCCTTACTATTATAAGATATTACTAAAATTAACTCTTAGAGACTCTAAAACAAAGTGTCCTTTACTCTAGAGGAATAAAAGATAATACACCTTACTTAGAAGATAGGTAGGTATGCTCTAGTATACTATATTAATAACTATAATACTATTACGCCTATTCCTGTCTCCCTAAAGGGGGCTAGTAGTTAGCTAGCTCTATAATAGCTAGGGGTATATTTTAATAGAAAGCTTACTTTTTAGAGATATATAGCTAAGAGAGTTGTAGTTACCTATAAAGTTAGCTATTACGTAAAGAGACTTACTAACACCTTTTACAGGCTCTTTATAGCTATATTCTATAAGGCTGTAACAACCTATATTCTACTTATATTACTATTTAAGGCTAACGTACTCTACAGGTAAGTTGTTTATACAAGTAAGTCGTTTATAATACTAAGACTACACTAAACTTCCACCCTACTATACAATGCCTTAACAACAACACAAATCTAAGCCCTTAAAAGAAGCTGTAATACAGCTTGCGCTCTAAGCAATTAAACAAGACGTAACACTTATATTGCAACGCGCTATAGCTATATATAACATGCCTTACAACACACTACGCAACTAATACATAAAATAACCTGCATAAGCTAATTACGCACTAAAATTAAAAAAAATAGATTAAACTAAAGAGAATGTAATTGCTAAGCATGTTCTTAAGCTAGATGCCTAAGGATTTGCCTCTTAGCTAGCTGCTGTAGCTAATATAGCTAATTCCTTATAAAAAGAGCGCAACATAGGCTAAGTTAGCCTAAACTAGCCTAGTACATTTGTTAAGCGCTGCTCTAACTTTAAAGTGTAGTTTAATTATAAGTATAACTACAAGAGAGCCTTCTATAAGAATCTAGAGATTATAAAAAGCTAGTTTAGGCTTATAGCAAATATTAAAGCTAAGTATAGCATCTAGGATAACAACACCTATAACTTTAATAAGATAGGCTTTATAATAGGCTAGATATTAACAGGAGTAGTTGTTACAGACTTAAAGTATTAGAGAAAGCTAAAGGCAGTGCAGTAGGGCAACTAGAAGTAGACTATAGTTATATAGGGCGTTAATAGCATAAGATAGGCTATTCTGCTCTTTATTATCTTTAAAGGCTGTAACTACCTCTCTGCCTAGTATAAGAAGGACAACCTACTCTATAACTAGGTTATTAGAGTCTCTAAGAACAGATAGACTACTAATAAGCTTAGACTCTAGTAGTTAGAGCATTTTAATGCCTACACTAAGAAGCGCACTTAAGAAGAGCACTAGCTACTTCTTATTAATAGCTACAAGAGCTATAACTTCTTTAACTTCTAATAATACTGTAAGGAAGCTAAGATTATTACTTTATATATGCCTTTACACTTATTGCACCTCTTGTAACTACTAGATATAGGTTGTTTTGCCTCTTTAAAGAAGGCCTATAGCTGCTAAGCTAAGTAGCTAATACACAACTATATTATGTATATTACTAAAATAGAGTTCTTACTATGCTTTATAGGCGCCTACAAGGAGTTATTTACTTCTAGCAATATCTAAGGAGGGTTCTAAGGTGCTAGATTAGTCTTCTTTAACCTGGAATAGGTTATAATAGGCCTTAATGTCTGCCTACATACCCTACTGCTACCTATTATAGAAGATATTCTCTAGCAGTTTTAAACTCTAAGCAATACCTTGCAATTAGGGTCGCAATTAACGCTAGTTTAAGAGAGGATTTAAAGGCATGCAAGCAGCTTACTAACTTTAATAGTTAAGGCCCTTAAAAAGCTTACTAAAGGCACAGCTATAGTAGCGCACAGGCTAGTGTTAGCTTAAAAAGAGAATGCTAGGCTTTAAGTAGCAAATAAGGCTGCTACGCAACATAAATTATAAAAAAGAAAGTAGTTATAGCAAGAAAGGACTATAACAGCAGAAGAAGGCCTTTAGTTAGCTACTCTAAATGAATTTAGAGCGTATAGTAATAGTAAGAAGGCAAGGAAGCAAGTGCGTGTTAAAGGAGGTAAAGCAGCCTAAAGACGCTGTAAAAGGTGCTAAGAGGTAGAGCATAACTTATGCACGTGTAAGAAGCCTATGAAAGGTGTTACTAAATAATATCATGTGCTGTAGTACTGTATACAAGGCTAATGTAGGCTAATATAGGCTATAATAAAGTAGAAGTTTAGTATAATCTTAGCATTATAAACAACTTACTTGTATAATCAACTTACCTATAGAGTACATTAAAGCCTAGGATAAAGGCTATACTAAAATAGCAGGATATAGAAGAAGAACTAGCTAAATTATTAGCGTACGCATAGAGTAGTACATTGTTATAATAAATAAAGTCCTAGTACTAGCTGCAAGATTAGTCTTGCTAGCCTAGAGAACTATACTAAACGTAATACTTCTTAGAGACTCTAGTCTACTATTAGCTACAATTGCTCTTGAATAGTTCTGCTTATACTTTACTATTTACTTACAGTTAACTAATACCTAGCACCTCTTAACATAGAAAACAAAGGTTTACTAAGTTACTAGAGGCAAAGGTGTTAGCTAGAGCCTATATCTAAGATTAAAGGTCTAAAGACTTACTTTAATCCTGCTAAAGGTACCCTAGCCTATTCTTATAGGACTACACTACTCCTCTAGGTATATAACTAACCCTACTAAAGTCTAAACTAAGAAGGCTGCTGCAGCAGCTTTTAAGAATTAGTAGAGGAAGCTACTCTCCTAGATAATTACTATATTTTTAGATAGAATAGAACAGTTTGTTAACAGTAATTACTAAGTTGCCTACAGCTACGTTATCTACCTAGGACAAACCTGCATAGCTAATAGAATAGGCTTAGTAAACTCTAGCTCCTATGTTTTCAACGCTAAGGTAATAGAAGCCTAAAGAGAAATCTAACACGCACTCTGCCTATTTGTACAATAGAATAGAATATAGGTGTATATTAATAGTACCTTAGTTTTTTAGAGTCTTTAGGGCAGTACCTCTATAACTTCCTAATAGGCCTTCCTTAATTGCTATTCTGCTATAAAGGCTTACTACATACAAGTATAATAGTCCCTAAGGTATTATAAAATTAGAGGAAATAAGGAAGCTAATACCCTAGTAAATAGAGCAGTAAAGACGCTACGCGCACTAATAGGGATAGCTAGTAATGTAACTATTTCTAGAATATAAAGTATTGCTTAGCGCTACCTTAGAGGAGCAGAAGAAAACTAGTAGCATAAAGCTTCTGCCTGCCTAGCCTAAAGGTACTAAGACTAGAGTCTGCCTTATACAACTTTAATTACACCTAATACACTTAGCCTATTACAGCCTACTCTTACTTAGCTTTTTTTAATATAGTTGTTGTACAGAGATTTCTTCTAGTACTATTAGAAATTCTAGCATAATAATACAAAGCTAGTCTGCTTATATAGCAGACTAAAAACCTCTAATTACCTTATCTAGTGCTAAAAGACACAGGTAAGCTTCTATAGGTAGCCTCTTCAGAGGACTATATCTCTAGATAGTACATCTAAAGGCTAGAAATTCCTTACCTAGCTGCTAGGCTCTCTTTTAGACTTTGTGTCTCTCCTTAAACTTATTTTGTTTTACGTAAGAATTTGTATAAGGTAAATTACCTCACTCTTTAAATCCTACATTACTATAGAGCTTACCTAGTAGGGCTATACATAAGTCTTTACTCTCTCTATCTTCTTATACACTAATACTCTACTTATTTTCTCTACTTTTTCTTAGCGTTTCTTTTTAGCAGACTAAGGACCTTATAGTCTATAGCTTAGTTTGTTCCTTTAGAACTTAATATGTACTTAAAAACTAAACTCTGTAGCGATCTCTAAGCAACGAGGAAACTCTACCTAACTACGTTTCTAATATGCTACCTTACTCTATAAACTGTCTTCTAAGGCTAGAGCTGCTACTCTGTAAGACTACAGCTTAACACGTCTTTTAGTACCTCTAGGGAGGTTAGGGCTTAAGGCCTATAAGACGTGAATTACTATTAAATTAAATTAAATCGTATCTATCTATTCTAGCTACTCTAGTATAGTAGTTGATGCTTTACTATCTAAACTAGAACTACTAGAATCTATACTAGTATATCTTTCTTTTTTCTTTTTACTAGAGAAGACTCTATTATTATTATTTTAATCTAGCTGTTTTAATTCTATAGGCTGCTATGATTAAAGACAAATTAGTTGTTTAATAGTACTAGGTAGTAGTCTATTTCTTTCTCTAGTAACTAAAGTACTAGCTTTACTAGGACTAGAGCTAGCTAAAATAGATAAGTAGTCTCTAGCTATAATACATATTAAAGGATACCTCTTTCTATTAGCTCTATACTAATCTTTCATAATAAGAGATTTAAATACTACTTCTTCTTTTAAATACCTAGTTAATCTATTTCTTTCTATATTACTAGCTGTAGTATAAAACTCACTATTACTACTATTATGTATTAAGTTATTTATTTAGTTTAAAAAGACACAATAAAGAGAAGTATACAGCAAAAAGCACTAACTAAAACAAGCCTAATTCCTCTGCTTATAGTACTAAAATCGTAACATATATATTATAACAAAAGTTTATTAAGAACATAGTAAACGTATTCTATGTAACGCTAGAGCTAGAGTAGCTTAGTAAGTTAAACGTTAAGTAAATCTTAATAAATTTAAGAGTTAACAGCAAACCTTAGTAAGCAGGTAAGACTTAGCATCTACCTACTAGTTAGGGACTAGAATCTCTAGATTTGCAGGTTAGTAGGTTAAGGAGTTAGTGTCTACTAACTATAGGCAACAACCTCTTAACTAGAAAACACTAGCCTTTTTTATAAGAGAGGCCTCTAGTGTACTAAAAGGGTAAATAACCTAGCTATAAGACTTTAATTCTATAACTATAATACTATACATATCTACTTCTTTAACTACTTTAAGCAACATATTATTTAAAAGAATTCCTAATTAGAGAAACTAGCTTGCTTTACATGCTCTAAGCTCTAGAATAATGCTACGACCTAGACTTCTCTAATACTAGCAGCGTAAAAGCATGCCCTAAGCATGCCTACTTAGTACTATTACGCCTATTAATAACAAAGCCCTATGTTAGGAATATAGTATTAATTACATAAAACCTCTTCTTATTAATAGCATTCCTTGCTGCTAGTTTAATATTAATAAAGTAATAAAAGTATATGTATTTAGTTATCACGTCTTATTAGTGCTTACTTTAATAACACTAGAGCAGGCTAACTAAGCTACAAGACAGACTAGGACTATTCTAGGTATTTTTTTTACAAGCGTCTTTAAAGAGGTATGTTTAGTAGTTTTTAAAAAAGTAGAAACTTTATAAAGTATAGAGTAGCTTAGGGTATTACTTATAAAGTAGTTAATAGTTAGTTATTAATAACAGAATTGTTGTAGGTGTAAATAAATAGCACTGCTGTAAGTTTAAAGTCTGTAGAATAATAATAAATAGACGTTGTTGTTTAGAAGAACTAACTTCTAAGAAGTATAAGTGTTAGGACTTCTAGTATAGCTAGATAGTGTAGAAGCACTATAGGCAGGCAAAAAATAAGACAAAAACAAATAGTATTAGATAAGATAAGAGTTAAATCTCTAGAGGTCAAGCTTCTAAGGATTTAAGAGAATATATACGTTTATATAGGCTCTAAAGAGTAACTATAGTTACTCTAAGGTATTCCTAAAAGTTAGTACGCCTAAGGTGGAAAGCTCTTAATAATAGCTCCTCTTCTTCTTATAGTCTATTCTAGACTGCTAAACCTTATGTGCTAATACGTGCTAGTTTAAACTCTAAAAAATCCTCTAATATAAGAGGAACATAGTTAGAAGAAAGCTAGTTTGCTTATTAGTAGGTGCTTAAATCTTTTAGTTATATTAGCATAAACAACTCTCTACAAAGTGCAACTAGTACTAGTTTACTACTTACTAGGTAATCTTACCTATAGATCTCTTAGGATTATTAAATCTAAAACCTATAGTTAAGACTATTAGGAAGTTAGGTAATAGTTTAGTGTATTACTAAATAATTATTCAGCTAGTACTGCTCTATAGAGTGTCTATAGCCTTACTCTAGTCTTCTTAAGAGTCTAGTACTCTTAGTTTAGTAGCTTTAACCTCTAAAAGTATAGTAATAAAAAGATATAGAATAAACTATATAGTAATTATAGTAGGTTCCCTCTATAGAGTACCTATTACTGCACTATAGTCTCTATAGAGTACTACTACTCTAAGTCTAAGAACTATAATTACCTAGAAGCTAGTATTAAGTACAGTAATGTACTACCCTAAGCTGCTTTAATATAATAACTTGTCTCTTATAGGTTACCTAAGTGTTTAAGCTATTTATCTATAAGCTCTGTAGAGGCATTATTACTCTTAGTCTAAATAACTAGAGTTACTAGAAGCGTAGACTTGTTTACCTAAATACTATAGCAGTTTAGCTAGATATATTATTACCTTTACCTAAGAGGTACTCTGTAGAGTATCTAGATAGTACTTAAGAACTGTTCTTTTCTTACGTAAGTAGGCTTTAGGCAACACGCTATATATAGGTAGCTTATTATAACAATGCTAGGCGTTACTTTGTACTTAGATTAATCCTATTATAGAAGTCTGTCTGCTAATTATGTAGTGTTAGCTATGCCTTAATTAAAAAGTTATTTGTTGTTTACTCTAGACTTAGAGCTTTATAGACGTATAGCAAGTATCTTATTAGGTGCGTATTATTTCTTGCTAACTATGTAAAGTTTAGGCGTTTAATTGTTTAGAAAGTAGGTAGTAAGGAAGCAGGACGTTGTCAGAGTAGCAGATAGAAGTAAGAGAGTTATAGTATATAAGAAGTAGATACTTTAACTTCTTCTTTCTTATCTGCACTCTACTTATACTTATACACTTTCTACTCTACTTCTCTATAATTATACCTTCTCTACCTTTGCATATTAACAATGCTAGGTTACTAAACTTTATATACGTGTTGCCTAATTACATAGCTCTGTAGCCTTCTTTTACTTAGTTCTAGTGCTACAGGTACGTAACTAAGCTGTCTACTAAGTCTAGCTCTAACTCTAACTAAATAATTAAGTTATTTATATAGGTTTTTAGGCGTTCTAAGAGGTTCTGTACGTGTAAGAACAACTTTAGTATGTATAGCAGATACTTAGGTAGTAACACTAGTAGATGTATTAAAGTAAGTCTAGAACTATACCTAGTGCCTACTTAACACTAATCTTTATAGATTACACCTAACTTCTACTATGCTATTAACATACTTAAATTCCTTATTAAGTAAGCTAAACACAAGACAAATAAGAAGACAACTTAATAAGGTAATACTATAACTAAGAATAACATTCTAGCAATAACCTAATACTACTAGCAGACTACTCTTAACTACACTAAGGCCTGTTACTACAGTGTTATAGCCTATAAGGCTGCTACCTAACGTTGTGTAAAGAACTTAGGTTTAGGTCTAGTAGACTATAATAAAGGTTGTTAGGTTTTACGTAAGCATAACCTATAGTACTTTAATGTAAGTTTCTTAACTTTTTAGCTGTACTATAGCTAACTTATAAAGGCAGCTTTAGGTACTATTAGTTAGAAGGTAGCTTCTAATATAGTTATTAACGTAGACAGTAAGTACGTGTTCTAGTAGGATAGTGCTGCTAAGGGTGTAGAGAAGCGTTAGTACTACTATAGCACTAATATGCCTTCTACTAATAACGCCCTTGTTACTCTCTTCTAGTAGTTAACAGTTTCTTCTACTAAGCTTACAGCTTAACAGACTCCTAAACGCTGTTGTTAAGATAGTCTAAACTTCTAGCCTAGCCCTTCTATAGGCTTTTAAGGTCTTTCTTTTATTTTAGGTTGCTTTTTTAGATTATATATAGTAACAGATTAAATATAATTACTATATAAACTTCTATGCCTACTCTAATGCTCTTAAAACTATCATCCTCTACCTTAGATAGTTGCTAGGCTAATCTACAGCCTTAGGATAGTAACCTTAGATGAATATATTATCTATAGTTTTATGGTATAAGTATTATCTTAGGAGGACTTTCTTAGGCAACCTCTTTTCTGCTAAGGCAGGTTTAGAGTACTCTAACCTGTCTTAGACTTAGCCTTGTGCTTATAAGTAGATTGCTGTAATATATTAGCTACTGTCTTAAGGTAGTCTTTAAGGATTTCCTTATAGTAGTTAAGATTTTCTAGTAGCTTCTAGGTAGCTTTCTTATTTAGCTAACCTAGCTACTTTACTAGGTACCCTATAGGCTTAAGTATTACAGTATTATAGAATCTCTTTAACTTTATACCTCTTAGCTAGAAGATTATCTTCTAGGATCTGCGTAGGACCTAGCTAGAACCTCTTCTCTTCAAAGGGTTTCCTCTATAGTTTAAGTAATAATATATTAAATACTAGGTACACTCTGTCTATTGATAGTAGTAGATCTAGCTTATAAGCTAGCTTCTTAATCTTCTTTATAATAGTAAAGAGACCTAGGTATTAGACGTTAAACTTCTTAGATAGTTAGTTAGTTATTAGGTTCTTTACCTAGAGCAGCACTTGCTTACTTTTAGTAAAGTGTCTATCTGCCTGCTTAGTGTTATACTAACAAGAATTACTCTTCTAGGCATACTCTAAGCTATTCTTTACTACTACCTATAGATTATACTATTGCTCTAGCTGTTTAATAACCTGCTAGTAGAGGTCTAGTACCTTTCTACTATCTGCCTATAATTCTAGAGGATAGTATAGCTAGTGCTTATCTAGAACTCTATTAAAGCCTTAAGAGTTAATTCTATATACTACCTTAATAGGAGATTCTCTGTGTACTAAGTAAGCCTTAAAGTTATATACGTACTCTATATATAGTAATAGGTCTACCTAGTTATCTTATTAGTAGTTTATGTAGACACACAGGTAAGTTTCTAGCTTCTAGTTCTAGTACTCTGTCTGTCTATTAGTCTGTAGATAAAAGGCTATACTAAGGTAATAGTTAATTTTAGAATAGTAGCAGATATTAAACTAGAATTAACTAGTAAACACTAATCTATAGTCTAATATTAGGGTATTAGAAGGACTATGTTTAAGAAAGCACTGCTTAAGCAGTAGTTTAGCTAGTCTTTAAGACGTAACTATCCTAGTTATAAGTAGATACTAGACATACTTACTAAACCGATTGTCTAAGACGAGGATTAAGTTGTACTTGTTTTCTTAGTTATCTTTTAACGTTAGTAGGTCTGTTACAAAGTCTAGAGAGTAGTGCTGCTAGAGTATATTAGGTACTAAGAGTAGAACTAGCAGCCTCTATAGCTTATGCCTATAGATCTTATTTAGTTAGCATGCTGTACAACACTAAATATACCTATATACATTCTATTTTAAGTTTAGCTAGTAGTACTTTTATTTTAACAGCTAGGTAGTCTTCTTATAACTTTAGTAACCTCCTATGTAGTTGTTATAGTTTTAAGTAAGAATAGTTTAGTAAAGAGTTATATCTTTAAGAATCTACACTTTTCTACTTCTGCACAGGATCCTACTAGGGTTAACCTTCTAGTAGTAGTAACTCTTAGCGACTCTACTTACTTCCTAACTTGTTTGTAACTTATAAGCAGTGTCTTACTCTTAAACCTGTCTAATATAGTTAGTTAGGCGTTCTAGAGTATCTAGGGCGTATATAGACTTGCCTTACGCAGTATTATCTATAAAGTAGGTAAGTAACCTAACTTATCTATTAAGGTTATAAAGGACAGCCTCTGTAATATTAAAGCTAGGTTCCTAAGCTTTAAATAGATTAGATTAACTCTAGCTGCTATAGTCTATAGATAGCTAGTTAAGAGCTAAGAGAGATGTATCTCTAGTACCTATTAATAGGTAGAATCCCTTAGAGGTAGTTTTAGAGAGTTGCTAGAATCCCTTTGAACCTTTACTAGAGCTGCCTATTGCCCTAGTTGCCTATTTAACGATTTAAGCCTTAGACTTCTAAATAGTCTATATTTAAAGCTTTTATTAGAGTATTAGTAGTATAGTATTACGTAGTGCCTACTACTTTCTAATAACTAGTCTCTTTGTATAATCTAGACGCCTTAATAGGCTATCTATAGAGTTCTCTAGTCTAGGCTTGTATTTAACTTTTAAGTTATACCTAGCTAGCTCCTTTACCTAGCGTGTTTACTTAGAGGAGAGCTCCTTTATAGTTATAAGGTACTGTAGGTTGTTATAATTAGAATGTAAGGAGCTAACCTCTAAGGGAATTTGCTAGTAGAATACAAGATGGATTTAATAGAGGACAACTTATAGGACAAAGGTTGCAGAGTTTTTATAACTCTATTTTAAACATGTTGGCTCTGTGGTGGGGCTCTAGTCTATACTGCAAAGCGCGAGCTAGAGTACTGCTGTAGCAGTGTAAGCGCAAGCTAGAGTAGTGCTAAGGCAGTGTATACTAAGGAGCTAGCACCTAGGCCTAACCCGTTACATAAAAAGTACTTAGACTATTAATAGAGCGTGCTTAAGGTAATATTACTACTGCTTAAATACCTTAACAATAATAGCTAATTCCTTATTATAGATGTGCTATCTAATTAATAGGCCTAAGAACGTTCTGCTCTAAAACGCTACTAGCTTCTAGTATTGTTCTGTTAGTACCCCTAATAATTGCAATTACAGTAGTATAGTAGCTATAGCAAAGTCTAAAGCGTTAGTAAAGACTATAATTAGCTTAGTAGGATTGAAGTATTGTAGTATAAGAGCTTTAGTAAACTTCTTCTTAATAGTAAGAAAGGCCTAGCATACTTCCTCTAGCTAACTCTATAGTTTGTACTATCTTATTCAACCTTTTTAGGTTTTTACTAGTGTTTTCTTCCTCTTCTTTATTAAAGTAAAGCTACCTAGCTCTTACTCTAGCCTCTAGGCAGAGGTTATATAGTCTACTATTAGGTAGATAATCCCAGAGCAGTTAAAGATAAACCTTTAATAGATGTTGGCAAAGCTAAGAAATACTTAGATGTTCTTGTATTCCTTAGGCTCTAGCTACTCTTAGATTGTTTACACGTAGACAGAAACTATTACTACTCTGCTAGGTATAATAATAAAGCTTAGAAACTTAACTAACTTATTTATAAATAAGGATTTGCTTACCTTGCAGAACAATTTCTATTTGATAAGTTAATCTAAGATCTCTTTAACATAAGCTTAAGAATCCTCCTTATACTCTAAGTATATAAGAATATTATCTAGATATACTATACAGATACAGTCTATAAGACCTCTTAGGGCTTTCTAGATATAGTATTAAAACGTTGCTAGAGCATTCACTAATCTAAAAGGCATAACTAGGTACTTAAAATGCCTGTACCTAGTCTTAAAAGCTGTCTCCTACTTATTACCTTCCTTAATCTAGAGCCTATAATAGGCATTACGTAGATCTAGCTTAGAGAAGATAGTAGCTTTTATAAGCCTATCTAGTATCTTATGTACAAGAGAAATAGGATACTAGTTCTTAATAGTAACCTTATTAAGGCACTTGTAATCTACACAAAGTTATAGTATACTATTAGCTTTTAGTATAAAAAGGATAGGTACTTTAGTAAGAGACTTACTTAGACGTATCTAACTCTTCTTCTACGCTGTATTAAGGTAGGCCTATAGAAGTTCTAGTTCCTTTCTAGAGAGGTTATAGATAGGTATGTTTAGTATCTTACTTCTTAGCTTAATGTTAATAGAGTAGTTATAATCTTGATACAGTACTAGTATACTAAACTAGTGTTTGCTACATGTAAACTACTTATAGTATAGCTCTAGAGGAATATACTCAAGCTCTTCTAGGTCTAGTTTGTTATCTACATAGTTAACTAAAGAATAGTCTTTATTACTATTTAAAAAGACTTAGGCTATGCCTATAGGCAGTATTCTAGGGTATTAAAGAGGTTCCTAGATAATGCTTACTACTATCTGCTTTTCTGTAGCTTTAGAGAGCTATAATAGATCTTAATACTACGCAATATAATGCTAAAGGTAATCTACAACTTCAAGCATTTTGTTCTAGAAGTCCCTTATTATAGAAGTATTCTACGTTAAGAACAGCGTCCCTGCTTAGCCCCTAGGCTAGTAGTTACCTACTACCTTCCTAGTTACTTTTCAATAGTGTGTTAATCGTCTCCTCTAGGACTTAGTAGACTAGGTTACCTAGGTATATTAGGTATGCTCTCTCTTCTAGCTATATAGAGTAGAATAGATTCTATATAGTAGTAATATAGACTCTCTCTATGTTATTAAAAAACTACTTATATATGTCTTTAGAGAAGTAAATACGAAGGTTAGTAGATACTAACTATAGGTAGCCTAGTACTCGGTTATACCCCTTAAAGGCAGCTAAGTAAACTTCTAAGATCCTATAGATTTAACTATCCTATTACTATGTAGGTAATTAATAGTTAGATTATAGGAGTGTTAGATGTCTAGGCAGTTACTATTAAGGAATATAGCTACTAGCCTTTAATAGAACAATTTTTGTTCTAAGTAGAGGTTGTCTACTACTTACTAACTAATAAGGTTTAGCTCTGCTTTTAAGTTATAGAAGGCTTAGAGTAGTGTTAAAGACCTATTAGAGTCCTAAAAGAATATAGTAACTATAATACAGGTTTGTTTTATCTTAGTTTTAGGCCCTAGTTATAGTTAGAATTCTGGCCGTTGGCTGTTTTGTGTTTCGATTTTGTGACTAGTGTTTGAGAAGGCACTCATCTGCGCCACGAACCAGCACCGTCACAGGGGTATCAATC
>SATY01000817.1:0-17325 GCA_004335155.1 Ascochyta viciae
CTACCACTACCACCACTATCCATATACTCAGTAATACCACCACGAGCCCGCCTTTCCTTGCCACCAACTCGACCCTGTCACCACTCTCCACTCTTCCGGTACATATTCCACACCGCGTCTGCCATCGACGTCTGCGCGACATCGTAGGCGTCCCACAGCGACACACCTCAGCAATACATACTTCTATACACACAACCGCCCTACCATCCATTGGTAGTCATGGCGAACGAGCATGACCACGTTGGGAGAACGGGTGCAGCGGGCACAAGCACTATGCGCGCTACCCCCAGCGCAACACCGCCGACTATGGCGGCAGACGAGGAAGTACCGGCTGATGTCGATGAACCCCCGGAACAAGGGCGCACCCCACGACCAGCATCTCTGAAGATTCAGCACTCCTCAAGAACATCCTTCACCAAGATCTCCAAACCAGCAATAGACCGCAAAACATCACTCTTGACCACCGCCTTGCAATCTGCCTCGAACACGAGCTCGCCTGTGGACGACCACTCCGACCGGGATCCGCCTCGTGGCATGTCTTGCATCTCCACATGGAGCAACAGCACCATTTCGACGGCTGATCTGACCAGTGACGGAGGCCTAACAAGTCCAGGCACAAGGACGTGCACGCCGAGCCCACCGCTTCCCTCGACCATGATTCACACCATGCTGCCGCCATTCACGAGGAAGCCATCTGAACAGCGCATTACCTTGGTTGGTCAGGACAACGACGCCGCCGCACCGCCCAAGACCGCAGCAAACGCTGGTGAGCAGGGAGTCGAGGCGACATTGGGCAGGAAGAGGCGCATCATGTTTGCTTGCGGTGGTAACAAGGAACAGAAGAAGCCAGTAGAGGCACCGGCAAAGCCAACAACACCTCCGCCTACAGAGGAACCACCCAAGCGAGCATGCACAATCAAGTTCGCCTGCCCTTCCAAAGTTTCGACAGAGGCTCCCTCGAGGCCCAAGGCCCCGCGCCGTGCAGCAAGCCCCGCGCCATTGCTACGTAGGATACCTTCGTCACCAAAGCCATCACCAAGAGCCCACCGTGACTCGGACTCGACCGTTCGCAACAACTCTCCCATCAGTGTCCGCAAGGTATCTACCGTCGACCGAACCCGTCGCTTGAGCCAGAACTCGGAACTTGCACATACAGAGGCCTACCGTTTCCACGAGTTTGCTAGCTCAGAGGAAGAGGTCGAAGAATGGACGCAAGAGGTCACATGCCACCGAAACCGACTCACGGTGGGAGACACACTCAGAGTTGAGAACAACCTCCGGCAACTAGTCGAAGAGGTCGAGGAAGAGGCCCTAGAAGATGACGAGGACGACGAGGATGATGCAGCGGATGATGAGGACGATGATGAGGACGACGATGACGCTGACGACGAAAACAACAGCGATGCATACAGCGACGTCACGGACGAAGGCTTCCAGACAGATGACGAAGAAGGTTTTGCAGTTTCGGACGAGGAGAGCGACGTAGGATCTGACTACAACTGGTGGGCCCCAGGAGCTTCGACCGCAGCGACATCCATCGATCATATTGGCAATCTTCGACCCAAAAACCACCGTACTGTTTCTGAATCGTCGATTGGTTCTCTGGAGAGCCGGAAGAATGGTTTGAAGATGTTTGAGCGAGAGGATGGCCAGCGTGCAGAGGGTCCGTCAGGCCCATCAGTCAGGCGCAAAAAATCAAAACCAGTGAACATTCGCGCCCCGACCCCAGAGCTTCCCGACAGCACCGACTTTGTCTGCGGAACCCTCGATGAAGATCGGCCAGCAGAAGAGGCTTATATGTCGAATCTGGAACGTCGCCGTGCAGCCAAGCATAAGCCTGCACCTCAGGACATTGACCCCAGCTTCCCAGCTTCTGATCCTGAGCTGGTAGATGACGATGAAGAGGACGAGGTGGACGAAATCGAGAATCCTTCAGAAAGCGACAACTACTTCATGATGCAGGGACGAATGGATCTTATCGACGCTGCACCACGTGGACGTCGTAGGGATACTCTGAAGCAGCACTCTCCTGCAAATTCGCCGAAACGTGTCCGTTCACCTCCACCAGCTAAGCGCGCTGTGCACCGATCACCCCCTCCACCTACCAAGCGTGCAGTCCATCGCTCCCCACCTCCCACCAAACGTGCGGTTCATCGATCCCCGCCTCCGCCCACTAAAAGGATCAGTCACCGTTCTCCACCTCCTTCGAGTAAAAAGGCTGTACATCGCTCTCCTCCACCTCCGCGTGCGCTGTTCGGAAAATCACCGGTACGCGCACGCTCCCCTGCGCCAGTCCGCCTTCATTCACCACCTCCTTCTCGTCATGGCGCTTCCAACATGCTGGCCTCACGACAACGCTCTGCGATGTCAATCAAGTTCGGCGGTATTGGCGAGCGACCAGCTTTGACTGTGTCGGCATCCTTGCCCCGGACACCTATCACCGCCCACCACAACCCTCTGGAATACGACGAAGATGAGACGAGCACAAACGACCTCCCTGTCCGTCGCGCTATCGACATTCAAGTTGGTCTCGAAAAGAAAAGGCAACGGCGCAGGGAGCAGCTGTATAGGAAGCAGCATCGCAAGAGCACCAAAGAGAAGCGCCCGCCGCCTCCTGGACGAGGTGCAGAGCGTATGCGTGGAATCGGCCTGCAGATAGCCGCCTACAAAGGCAAAACAATCCCCTTCAACCCCTTCCATGTTCCGGCAACACCGGATCAGGAGCACATGCACGTGCTGTCCGTATAGAAGACAGTTCGAATGTGTTGAACAGCGCCGCCAACGACCATGTTAGCCCTTGTCATGATTTCGCACACATTGCGGAACTTGCTGGTCGCTGTCCACACATCTCCGGTAGAGCAGCCCGAAGACGGCGCGCTCCCGCATTTATTTCTCTTCTCATCGAAATATTTATTTGTTACGCTAGCCTCTTCTTTCGCTGCTGGCTACTCATGTACATAGCCAACCATTTTACCATTTTTACTCTCTTCCTTCTGATCCGACATAGCATAATTTTCCTCGACCTTTTTATTTCTAGACTGTCTGCTCTGCTCCTACTCTCTGTATTCACGTCTTTCAGAGCATAGCATCACACGAACTAGGTGGGTGGGTAGGCGGGCACGGTGCATTGACGGCCTCCCTCATACTGAGAGGTTGAGTGCCTTTCTTCTTTTTCGAGGGGTCAGGCGTTGGCTATACTACATTACATACTAGTCAGCACTTTCATCATGATGAATTGTACGAATTTCACAACCAAAGAGTCTAACATGCTTCGTGCTCTGCTACTAGACCACCCAGAACGGCGGTACATTCGGTCGGCATCATGCCACAAATAAGAGGATTAATTGATCAATCAGTTTATTAATTAATCAATCGGAGAATGAACGGCACATCCCAAACGAAAGAAAACAAAAGCCGACGCGCTACCCAACCCAACGCACTCCATCTAATCTGATTCGATCGCCCATACAGCACACAATCTTGCTTGCTTACTTGCTTACTTACTTGTTCATTCCTTCATTCCTTCATTCCTTCATTCCTTCATTTACGATCGCGCGGCTACCCCCTGCACTCCACTCCACTCCATCAGTTCGTTCCCATCTCCGAGCCCAAAGCGTCATCCAGGTGCGGAACCGCCGACGCGTGTTTCGCAACTGCGTGTCGTGTTGATGAATCGAATTACTTCGGTACCGAACACCATTCACTCGCTCGCTCGCTCGTTCCGAGAATTCTGATTGCACGTGTACTGTTCTGTTCAAAGAGACGGGTGTGGATTACGTGTCAACCTCTGTTTCTTGTATGTAGATAGTACTAAACCCCGCGAGGGGATTCACAGAGACAGGGGGGGATGCTGGGGGGTTACTTGCAGGGTACATACGGGCCTTGTCTGAGAGCGAGGCTGAAAGATGGTGAACTTGTCGGAATGGAGGAGCTGTATTGATGGTTGTTAATTACCGTTGTGTGGTATGCTGTACTTGAGCGATGGATTGTCGTGCCGTGGGTGCGACTTAGCTCTCTGCTCGGCGGGTATGTGTGCTGGGAGCAAGCAATACAAGGATTTGGAACCTACGGACTTGCAACTAACGAGATCGTCACGAGGCGTGGTGGTGGCATTGGAGGGTTTGTTTGTATTGTAATCTATGTGTAGTAAATTGAGCCGTTGTATGGTTGTAGAGTGGTATCTTGTTATGGGTGCGCTGGGATTGTATGCAAAAAAAGAAAACACTTGTGCGTGAAGGAGAAACGCCGAAGCCCCTCTATGCAGCACCGGGTCCCAAACACTATGCAGGCGATTCAGAGTAAACAAAAGATAAGAGACAAAAGACAAAAGACAGAAGCAGGGTCAGAGTAAGTGAAGCAGATTCCTAAGCAAGGCAACACCACATGGTCCAAACACAGATGAGAAGAGCGACTTGAACACCCACAAGACTGACGCTCATACTCGATCCTCTGCAAAGTCCAAGACCTCACAGTCGTCCTCGAAAAAGCCTTCCTCGCCCTCCTCGGCACCATCCTTCTTGACACGCCTTCGTCTTGTCGTCACAACGACCTGCTCAACCTCTTCTTCGTCATCGTTAAGAACAAGCTTGTTCTCGATCCTGGCCGCAACACCCGCCACAAACTCATCCTCGTCAAGATCGTGAATTTGTGCAGCCGGTGATGAGATACGTATTGCTTCAGTGTTCTCGCCAAAGAGCCAAGGTGAGCCATCGTCTTCGTGATGAAGGTTGCTCGCAAGGCCCGGTGTTGAAGGTTGGTATTCGCTGTTGCTCTCATGTACGCTGGCCAAGGGGCACGAATAGACGAAACGAGTGACTCTTTGGTCGGTGTAAAAAGGCTGATACGGTGGGTTTGTTTCGATCTCGGAGAAGCTTAGAGGTGCCAACGCTGTGCTAGAGACTTTGGCTCCACGTGCGGCAGGCTTACGTGGGAGAGTCCGAGGGAGCCACTCTCCGTAGACACCATTCGCCACATTTTGGTCTTCAGGCTGTGGGAAGAGCTGTTCAGTGACTGAGGGAGGAAACGGCGTGTCTGGAATGGCAGCCAGACCAAACTCAACCACCTTCCTCTTGGAGATCGAGGTTGCGTTAGAAGACTTGCCCTTGCCAGTCGCAGCTCGCATCTGAACTCGCCAGATCTGCAAAGCACCGCCAGAAACCAGCGCGATAGACCCACGACCTTTGCCAGAGAGCCAGCGCACGCTGTGAGGCTTGACTCCGCTGGGCGACACAGGCAGTGTAAGTTTATTATCGCCAGCATGCCGGATATTGTTGATGGACTTTCCAACACCCGCAGCTACAGCCTTGCTGGATTTAGCACCAGCAGCAGGCGTCATACCGAAACTGCTGAAGGTAAAGCGAGAGCCATTGCTAGTGGCACGGCCACGAACAGCATTGAGGAACGGCTTCGCTGTACCGTTGATTACTTGCATTGCAGAGCCGACTGCACCTCCGTTGTTCGTGGGTACGTTGTCCTCCTTTGGTTTTGCTGGACGAATCCGTCTAGAGGGTGGCCACTGGAATGCTGAAGCTGGCATGAGGAACATGTGCACTGTGCCTTTGTCGGTGACGACTGCGACCTTGTCGATGCGCGGAGCGGACCAAGCCACATCGATAACGTTTGTGATCGTAATGCGAGCGAACCTGGCGACTTGTCGTACGTGGGGCCCTATTGCTTGTTCTCGGGCGGTCTTGCGCGCTCTCTTAAAATTGATGCGCTTCATGTCCCACACATCTTGAAGGTCGCCTTTCTTGCTGATAGTCATGAGCATCAGGCCGGTTGGAGAGAAGGATAGGAAGCTGCAGCCTTGCACAGCCGGAATGGTTGCGATCGGCTGCAAAGCGCTTTTGCTACGTGTCTCTTCAGCCTCGACAAGTCTTTGCAAATCGTGTATCGAAATCACAGTGGCCTCCTGTCTTGGCTGCGTTTGGCTGTGTCCATGCGTGGGTGGAAAGTAGTGCTGCATTGGGTCCTGGTATGGTAGACTGTTTGCCGAGCCTTTGTTCATGTAGCTCTTGAAAGCCTGCACGCTCTTCTCGGTGGCCCATCGCGCGCCTTGAATGGCAACCTGAGTTCCTTCTCTTGTTAGGCGATTCAACAAAGTGTCCACCTCAGGTGTGTCTACGACACAGTTTGAAGATGGCGGGGGTGGTGCGCTGTGATGTGCGACGCCAGGCGGTCGCTCATAATATGCAGAAGTCAAAGGTGTACCGTTAACCGGGTATTGCGAACTGGATGCAGGTGGAGTTACAGCAAGCCAGCGATCAGAGAGGGAAAACACTGGCACTCCATATTTCTCAGGAGGAATGTCTTCATGGCTTCCGTCCGCACCACTCGACGCGCTCGAGGCGGTCACTCGCTCACGAAGTTGGACAGACGTCCAGACTTTGCCTATACAGCGAAACCGCTCCGAGTATTCTTCATACCCGTTTGGGTATGGAGCGAAGATGAACACCTCTCCACTCGTTCCTGACGCCACGACTACAAACTTGCCGTTTGCATCGACTACCAGTTCGCCAACCGGAGCTGGAGGTTGAAATAGAGGACTGTCGATGGGAGTGATCAGCGCCACCAAAGGACTCGTGTACAGAGTAGCCAGCTTCGTCTGCTCTTTGAGGGAGTACACTTCAACGGTAGTCTGGTAGCCGCTGACTTGTGTTGCCGAGTCGCTGCTAGATGGTCTGCTAGGAGACTCTGAGGCGGAGTCATCGATGACTGACGAGGAGCCGCTGCCGCTGTGACTGCTGCGACTCTCTTTCAGAACCGGTCCATGCAGAGTGAGGGCGATCAACGGCCTCGAGGCAGCCAGAGGATCTCTCCTAGAAGCCCAAGGTAAAATCTTCGCACCGATAACACTGCCGCTCAAGCCTTCCAAACGACCTACGATATCGAGCTTGCTCTTCTCAACCCGGAAGACGTCCAGACCGCCCTGAGAGCCAACAAGTAGCACGTTCTCCGTGGTTCGAGCTGCCTCGTCACCGGCGATACTCAGCGTGTCGAACCCGCAGAAGTAGCCCTCTTCGCCAGGCGCAACACCGCCATCTCGAAGCCCGTCCAGACCAAGGTCGAGCTCAGGCGCGCCATAGAAGTGTGCCTGTGGCTGGTGTGGTAGAGGTGGGTTGCCTGTGAAGTTCTGTGACAGTGGACGGCCGGTATGGTGCGAATAGGTTGACGCCCTGCGGTCTTTGCCTGGAGAGCCCTGCAAGCGACCGCCAAATGTTGCCTGCTGGTTGGGATGACTCAGGGGCCGGGCTCCGGCTGTGGGAGGTGAGTTTGACATTCCTGGTGGCATGTACAGTCCGTCTCGAGCACTTGGTGAGTTCTGGAACGTGGGTGGTGAGCCGGCTATGGCTATGCCGCCGTTGCCTGGAGAGGCCTGGTTGCCAAAGAAAGGCAGCGACTTGGTCCACTCTGTGGTGTATTGTGCAGTGGCAGTTCGGGTGGCACCAAAAGCCGACAGCAGTGGTGAGGTGGTCGCATTGTAGTTGGTGGGGGGAGACGTGGAGGAGAAGCGTTGGGCGGAAGGCGGCGACTTTGTTCTGTGGCATGGTCAGTGAATGGGCTTGGGGGCCAGGGTACGTGGTAGCTCACATGTCGCGGGGGTAGATGCGTGTAACCCTCTCGCCGTGGCTATGGGGACGTCCGGGGTCATGTCTCGACTTGCGCCCGCGCTGCTGGGGTGTGTCCTGCACCTTGAGACCGTTGCGCTTCTGCTGCTGGCGGTGGAGGCTGGTGAGGTTGGAAACAGGCGTCGTGTGCTCGGCGGCGGAGTGGGGCGACGGGCTCATTCAAGTAGCTGGACGTGGTTTGGGGGGAAGTGGTGCAGAGGGTTGGCTCTGCTGCAGGCGGTGTGTGGTGTGCAGGAGAGAGGGTGCTCGGCGCAGAAGGGTAGCCGCGGGTGAGGCCGGCGCGTGAGGTGCGGGTGCGGTCTAAGACACCGAGCGCTGCGTCATGCACCAACCCGTGAGCGTGAGTGAGTGCAGCTGGACGAGTGGACCCTGTACTTTGACAGACAGCAGCGCGGGTGGCTGGTGTCTGTGAATCGATCTTGACGTCGATGTTGATATCGCTATCGACAGTGGTGCCTGTACCTGAGTGGACAGGCCCTCCAGTCGTGGCTGCTATACGCTGCGAGTAGTGGGGAAGCTTGTTGTGGTTGTCGTCGATCAGCCGCGGTACCGGGAGCTTCAGTTGTGTCGGAAGCTCCTCAGCTCACAGCGCGGAGGTAGCGAGAGAAGTTGCGTGGCTACAGGCACTTCTTGGGGGCTTATAGTACGCGTCGAAAGTGTTGAGAGGTGTGCAGCTGTCGTGAATGCGGTGTGCGGTTCTGTCTTGCTCTTACCACCTCGACACACCCGCATGCCCCTCAATGAAGAGCTAACGCAGGTGACCCCTTAGCTCGCCCGTCGCGCCATATCAGCGCCTTCGTTGGCCCACGTTCCTCCCAATCGCTGTATCGTAGCCATGACAATCTGTTGAATCAACCCCCTCAGTCAGCAGCTCGCACAGTCTGTTGCCCATCATGCAGCGACTCCAAGATGCGGGGAACTTCTGCACCGCGTCCAGGGCTCGATGACGTCTTTGGCTACACAACATCTCGTCCCGCCCTACCCATGCTCACTCCACACTCGACTCTCAACTCTCAACACTCGACTCTCAACTCTCAACACTCGACTCTCGACTCTCAACACTCAATTCTCAACAGTCCCATCTGATACGACTGCTGCCTTCTACCACAAGAGACACCGGCGAGAGTTTGTACGGTCTTAAAGGTCGACCGCTTAAGTATGTTTTCTTTCTTCATTGAAGCTGCCTGCACCGTCTTACTGCTTGCTTCTTCCAGCCACCATGCATCTTTGACGGTCTTTAGACAAGCCAAGGGTCGCCAAAGCGTCTTTGATTGATGAACTGCACAGCTTACTACCAAGCATGCGGGCCAGCCTGCAAGTCATCTACCAAGACACGGCCAGATCTATGGACCGAACAAGTCCACTCGTGTATTCGCTGCGCGTTATGCCAATCCTGGTGTTAGTACTGACAGACTTGCGTCTCTGCATGTACAAGCAATTTGGATATGAGCACTTGCCTGATGAGCAACAATGGTAAAGGCCCCTCGGCTAGCTCTCTCGGTCCTTTTCGATGATCGAGTATCCAAGGGCACGCCCGACTGAGCCACCTCCACCCGTTTCCTTCCTCTCAATATCTGCATGTCGCAGTAATGGTGTACCTGACAACGATCGAATATAGCCGCTCGCTTGCTGATCTTCGATCCGAGTGATTCCGCTCGGTGATATTTAGAATTGACTAGCCCGTATTTCTCATGTACATATTCTGCTCAACACATCACTGTCAGAAAATACAGAATCTGATCACTTCTTTCATTCTGACCAACTTGATCCAAGTCTGCCCAGCTCCAGCACTGCAAAAGCTAGGAAAGGGACTGCCAGTGTTTGACTGGACGTTCCCATTATACCTCCACATTCACTCCATCCAACTAGCAGACCATGTTAGTCCATCACCTCAAAGTTCTTGCGCTGCTGCTCTCACTGCAGACCATCAGCGTCTTCTCCACGTTCACCAACTTGCCTGACGTTCCTCCGGGTGTCTTCAACGTCAGCACTCGGATTGAGATCCGCAGCACCAAGCACGCTGCCTGGGAGGCACTCACTGACTTCGCTCGTTATCCGGAATGGAACCCTTTTGTGCGCGCCTCGATCATGGTCTCATCTGACAACAAAACACTCCCTGATCAATATCCAAAAGAAGGCCGTCGTCTGTTCCTCCGCACTCAAATACCACCTCTACCAATTCCTGTCAATGAAGACACTCCAGATGTCGAGGTCAACACGCAATACTCTTACGAAAACGTCACACATGTCCAGTGGAAGCTTGGACGACTCGCCTGGGCATCGAACGACTCTTCTATCCAAGCGGAGAGGTGGTCAGCTATCAGCAACCTAGGTCACGGCAGGGTGCTCTATGAGAGCCGGGAGGTCTTTCATGGCGCACTGGTTGAGTCTCTGAAGAATCAACTTGGAAAGGCTCTGCAGGCTGGGTTCGATGCACAGGGCCAGGCACTCAAGCTGCTGCTCGAAGACTGCGACAAGGACTGAGGTCGAGACTCTTGTTCGATTACGGTCCGTGTTCTCCATGTTCAGTGGAGTTCGATACGAACGCTGCTCGTATCGTACCCTTTCGCCCCTCATGGACGAAGCTGAGTACGAAGATCAGCTCATGGTTCTAGCAAAGGTACCATGTCTCCGGGATACATAGAGCTCTTCCGGGCTTTCAATAGACCCTGCAGTCGCGATAATTGCCACTTCGATCATTTGTGAAAGTGACTTGGTGCTCGTCGAATGCTCAACCCCCGTGGGACTAGCGGCTGGGCGCATGTGAACCCTTGTCTGATGCAGCTCACCCGCCGACAGGCCCACGTTATCGCTGTCGCAATCCTGCAGTCACGTCTCGACATCAGGCGCTTGGTCACGATGTCTTCGAGTCCCACCATCGTCCTTGAAGCGTGATCTCGGTCTTTCTGGTCTCTGCGCCCGAGCGTTCGATAGTTGCGCCGTGTTGTTTGTTGTCATTCCTTCGTTTCCACGCTCTCTGACTCTCTACCGCAACCTTGGAACCCCGCCATGGCCTCTCCAGAGCTAGAAGCCTTTGCAAAGGCAATATCGCGAGTACTCGGCTGGGCCTATTTCCTCTCCTGGGTACGTCTCACTACGCCGACTGGCTGTGCTACACGATGAATACTCACGCGACTTGCAGTCTGGGAGCTTCTACCCGCAGCCCATATCGAACTATGCGCGCAAATCGACACTCGGCCTTGCAGTCGATTTTCCCACGCTCAATGTCCTCGGCTTCTGCATGTACACCATCTCCACTGCCTCGTTCCTCTACTCGCCTACCATACAAGCGCAGTATGCGCACCGACACCCTGAAGCGCCAGAGACGACTGTGCGCTTCAATGACTTCTTGTTCGCAGCGCATGGCGCGCTCATGTGCATCATATGCTACAGCCAGTTCTTTCCAAAGATTTGGGGATTCCAAGTCGGAAAGACCCAACAGGCTAGCAAGGCCGTCTTGGGTATATTTTGGGGTTGCGTGATAGCTATCATCTGGACCATACTCATGGTAAGGTGGAAAGGGAGGGACGGCGGATACAATGCTGATGCCTGGGCATGGATCGACGTGGTGAGTGGTGCTGCATCGACGATGTTGCGTGTAGTTGCTACACTACTAACGACTGCAGATCTACGTACTAGGATACGTCAAGCTCATCACTGTGATATGCAAGTACATTCCACAAATGTGGGTAAACTACAAGCGCAAGTCAACCGTGGGGTGGAGCATCTACCCTATGCTGATGGACTTTGCTGGAGGGTGGCTTTCGCTGGCCCAGTTGGTCATCGACTCCTCTCTGCAACATGACTGGACAGGTGTGACTGGAAACCCTGTCAAGTTCGGGCTGTCCAACATCACCATCATCTTTGACATAGTTTTCATGCTGCAACACTATGTGTTATATCGCGGCTCAGATAAGCTTCTAGACGACGACGAGGAGCTCGAAACTTCATGGGATGCCGAGCGCGAGAGACTGATAGCTGAGCGGGTCAGCTAGTCCAACAAGCAGTGTAACAGTAAACACCAGCCAACAACACAGCCGACCCGTGTATTGAGCTCGGAAGATGTACCCTGGCAAAAGCCCGTCAAACCTTCAGCCGCCGAGGCGGGCCACACGGGACTTGGGACTCTGCAGTTCTGGCTCTGGCGTACCAAACTTTTCCTGCGCCCTTGTTGCAAAAAGCAATCGACGTGACGTCGACGCCGTGAAGCCCTCCAAAAGAAACACTGCAAGGTTTGCTGTTCGGCGAAGTATATGAAGATCTTATCGTGGCAGACACGCTTTCGACCCACTTCGCGTCGAGTTTGCATCGGGGAAAGGGGAACGCGCATGTGCGCACTCGGGTTTGTCCAGAGCCGGAAGATACGAAAACAGCAACCTTGTAAACTTTGGATGCCCCAAAGCCAGGAACAAGACAGGGATTGGGACCGAATTGAGACGGAAAGTTTGTGGCAGCGATCGAGGCGCGTTGTTCTAGATCCGCTAGGCTATGTGCACTTCGATGGGCTGTGTAACTCACCTGGACCTTGAGATAGTCAACTGAAATTCCTTCAAGGCGTATTGGAGAGATGCATCAGAGGTTGAAATTGCATTCATGAGGTTACAAGCCCATTTCGCAATCCGCTTCTAGCGTAAGCGAAGAAGTACCGTGACAGCTGTGACAGGCATGCGGGAGTCTGTGTGTTCTTCCATACGGGCAAATAGACCAGGAATGCTCAACGCTGATACGAGAGACTCTGGGCGTGGCCTCCACCCACGCTCGAACGTGCCTCGTTGGTTGAAATAACGGTGGAGGTGTTACCAGCATGGCACGGGTCTGCGGATCATGCACGGCACGCAGCGTGAGCTCTGAAAAAAAGGGATTGAATTGGCGCGCTTCGTTGTGGGGTTGGGAATGCAGCCGCGACCGACCTCGTGCATTCGTGTTTGATGTGCATCTGAATTAGGAACTTTGTCGCTGCTGTGCACCCTCCAACGCTTCTTTTGCCTCAACACCATACATCGCTAATTCGCCAGCACGGACAGTCTGCTGGCGGTTGACAGGTTTATCTGCATCACGCCGCCAACGTCTGGTCTTGTCTCTCTTCAACAGCATTTGACTGTGCACATAGCAGCAAGAGCATCCACCTCGACGATCGACGGTCCAGCAACTTTTTGCGCGAGATCGGGTGGTCCCGAGCCAGCCAGAGCCATTGGACTGGCTATACTCCCCAGGACCAAGAACTGTTAGTTCGACCATTCGCTGGGTGACAGATCTGCCCCAGTAGCATCATCGAATCGAAGGTTTTGAACACACGTTGCCGATCTCGGCTTAGCCTCACGCCGTCCCAGCTACAAGGCTTCTGTTCTACCGTGTCAGGTCCCTAAGCTGGCTGTCTTGGTACGTTTATCTTAATTAGGGTTCGTCGTCATGGTTCCGCACTTTGCGCTCGCTTTCGAGCGCCGCCAATACACTTCCGTTAATCTTCACGCCTGTCCGCTCTTGAACCCGTCTAGTGGTCTTTCCGCTTCGTGTTTCTTTCTGCCATGCACATATTCAAGCACAAAAGACGATCGGCTCATGACATCTATTCTTCCACGCAGCCAGCCCCGATTTCTAGACCTGTCGACGCTGCAGGCACTGTCCAAGCTTCCTCAATGGGGAGTGTAGGCGGACAGACCCCGGCGTACTACGTCGATAGTGTCATCGCTGGAGCTTCCCCCGATGCAGACGCCAGACTCCATGGAGACTTTGATGGTCCAGTCAATGAACCCTTGGTCATGGACTTCGCTGCAATGCATAATGAGCACAGCATAAATGATTCCCACTCCCCACTCGCGTCACCTTCTAGCAGAGCAGATGGAAGTTGGCTCTTCGACGACGATCCCGCCGCACCACCAGACTTCTCCGGCCGGCGAGACATATCCCACCACATTCCCTTAAGAACAAGGTAGGCTATAACACCCTCACTACCACATACATAGCGGCTAATCTCAACCAGCTCCAGTGACGCTACCAAAACTAAAAGGCGAAGCTTCTTTGGGCGGTCATCACGTAAATCGAGCTTAACGCTGGATTCCCAAAGCACACCACATCTCATGCCAGAAACACGACGTCTTGTGATGCCTGAGACACCAGAATCTCAAAGATCTTACCCACACAGCTTATCTCGGCGTGGCAGCATAGGAGGACAGAGTTCAGTACGAGGATCAAGCGTAGGCCCTACCACCATGCGCAGCTCTGCCGATTCCGTCATTTCACAAGAGTCCGTCACGCCATCCATAGCAACAGGTGCTCTCGCTCCCTTGCAGCAGAAAGGCGTTCTTGAAGATGGCGATCGCCTATCACCACTACTAGAAGACGACCCCAAATCTTGGGATCTTATCGAACCCGAAGAAAACGACCGGAAGGTTTTCTCGCTCGAGGCGCGGTCAGAGCAGCTTTTCTCCAAAGAGCATCTAGCTGCCATCTTCAAAGACACGCCCTCCTTGCTCCGCTTCACCTCCTTCCTCAGTGTAGCAAGGCCAAAATCCGTGCCCATTCTCATCTACTACCTAGATGCGTTGAAGGCACTGCGCGCAATCAACTACGCCAATGCTGTTGCAGAAGCGTTAGAACCCATCCCTGGCCTGGAGTTCACAGACAGCCAAGCACGGCCTACTGTCAACGGAGTCCTGGAAGAAAAAGCAAAGCTGGCATTCGATATATTGGTCCGTGACGACCTCCCAGCGTTCATCACCCACATCTTCACACAAGTCGTGAGCGTCAGTATTTCTAAACGTGTCACTGGGAATCTGCCTCCCCTGTTACGCGAGGCCAGCGAAGGGCTGGCGGAGGTATTCTGTTTGACAGATCCCTCGAGGAAAGACAATCCCATCATCTTTGCGTCTGAAGGTTGGTTTCGAGGTTTCTTCTGAATTGGATGGCGCTAATCAAGACGCAGAGTTTCACCGGACGACACAGTACGGTGTTAGCTATGCTATTGGGCGGAATTGTCGATTCCTCCAAGGACCGAAAACAAACCGCAGTAGTGTCGCTCGCTTCAAGGAGATGTGCATGCAGGGAAAAGAGCACAGTGAAGTGTTCTTGAACTAGTAAGCAGCATCCTCACATATGTCGGAATGACACACTAATTGTCCAACAGCCGACGTGATGGTTCACCATTCATGAACCTGCTCATGCAGGCGCCTCTCCTCGACTCCCGCGGTAATCTTCGCTACTTCATTGGCGCTCAGATCGACGTCTCCGGCCTTGTCAAGGACGCCACCGACCTCGATGCGTTTCGACGCATGCTCGACCAGGAAGATGGCGTTACACCCAAGGAGGAGGCTAAGGATGAATTCCAGGAGCTCAGCGAGATGTTGAACCATGGCGAGCTGGATACTGTGCGCAGGTTTGGTGGTAACATGCACCGAGACCACCTCGAGGATCAAGACGACAAAGCGAGCGGTGTGCAAAGGCCTAGGCTGCTCATCCAAGATCAGTCAACATTTGATATAGAGACAGCAGAGAAGCCACCTCCAAAGCCTGATGGTAGGTTGTCTGGGCCGTACAAGCACGTAAGTCAGCACGTCTCTATGTCAGGAATACAATGCTGACCCAGTCCACAGTATCTCCTCGTCCGCCCCGCACCCTCTCTCCGCATCCTCTTTACATCCCCCTCCCTCCGCGTCCCGGGCATACTGCAATCTCACTTCCTCGACCGCATCGGCGGAAGCAACCGCGTGCGCGAATCCGTGCGCGATGCACTCGCCGATGGATCGCGTGGTGTAACAGCCAAGATCCGGTGGCTGTCGCACGCGGTTCAAAATCTCGAGACATCCTACGAAGAAGGCCGGCCGCGCTGGATCCACTGCACGCCACTTCTGGGACAGAGTGGTAGCGTAGGGATCTGGATGATTGTCATCGTCGATGAGGAGAAACATGCACAACCGAACCGCAGGTTCAGACAGGCGCCCCCTGTCGCAAATGACGTGCGAAGACCGTATCAAAGTGGACAGGTGCATCGGGATCTGAACAGTCGGATGAACGATGTTGATCTGACGGGCGATGAGCGAGATACATATGGGAACACGAACCGTGTTGCAACTCCGAACCACGAGAGAAATGAGGCAGGAGGGCATAGGCACATGCTTCTCGATGCCATGCGATCACCACCGAGTCCGCGGCGGTCGATGAACGAGCAAAGAGGAAT
Organism: Ascochyta viciae; assembly: GCA_004335155.1. Lineage (NCBI taxonomy): Eukaryota > Fungi > Ascomycota > Dothideomycetes > Pleosporales > Didymellaceae > Ascochyta > Ascochyta viciae. The sequence continues at coordinate 15,802 of SATY01000817.1, forward strand.
ACACTCAAGTGCAAGCAGCCTGAAAGACAACAGGTACGGGAATGGAAACAGCGTAGACTCTTTCCAGATATGACTGCATGCGGTCAGTAGCTCGGAAGAGAGTACGGACAAGAGTGGTGAAGGAAGCCTGACAGACGACACAAAATACAGTGGAGAAGAGCAACGGAATGGAAGTGTCTGGAGTGCAGCAAGTGATGGCGGTGGAATCCTAAGGACAACCACCATCGAGATCGAAGTCAGCGACTCGGCAAGAGTTTCGTTGAACTCTCCGGCGAGATCGGATGTAGTCCCCAAAGAATGGGAGAGCTTGCCGCAGGCGAAGAATGAGCAGGAGCCGTCTCGGCTCTTGAGCATGATTGTCGAACAAGGACGACTGGCGAAAGCTAGACGCCACGTGGATTAAGTGCTGGAAGTATGGATGGGAACCTGTTGTACGATGCGATCGACTGTTATATACCCTTCGGGAGGAATTCTGTATTACCGTACTAAGCGAACTAATTGTATAATAATACTACCACAATCGTAACGAATCTTGTCTTCGTGATCATACACGGCACGGATTCCACACGCGCATAGCAGCCTCTCAGCACGGGTTTGCGGCGGCTCGGAGGTAGAGCGGCTCTGATTGGACGACACCGGAAAGCAGGGTGAAAGCAACTCCACCCCACCAAAACTCCCACCCCGCAGTCGACCCTCACGACGACAACGACCTTGGCCCATAGTGCACACTTACAACCATGGCGACTATCCGCCCCATGCGGCCGGACGACCTCCTGAAATTCTCATCCACCAACCTCGACCACCTCACCGAAACATACAACATCGGCTTCTACCTCGAGTACCTAACCAAATGGCCCGAGCTATGCCAAGTCATTGAGGGCATCGATGGTGAAATAGAAGGCTACAGTACGTTTCCCACTCCCAGCGCACCGCGCAAACAAGACCACCTCTCCAGGAAGAAAGAAAAGAAAGAGAGAAGAAAAAAACGCCCGCTAATCCTCCCCCCTCGCGCAGTCCTCGGCAAACTCGAATCCTCACCCTACCTCTCCCCAATCGACCCCTACGAGCCCACGGAAGCCGCACGCCTACAACCCAACTACCTCCCCTGGCACGGACACATCACAGCGCTAACGGTCGCGCCGTCAGCGCGACGACTCGGACACGCGACGGCGCTGTCCACGGCGCTGGAGCGCTCCTCGGACGCGGCGAATGCGTGGTTTGTCGATTTGTTTGTGCGCGCGAGTAATGAGATTGCCAAGGAGTTGTATCGTAAGATGGGGTATAGTGTGTATAGGCGCGTGGTGGACTATTATAATGATGGTGAGGATGCGTTTGATATGCGGAAACCGCTGGGTAGGGATAAGGGGAGGGATACGGTGAGGGAGGGTGGTGAGGAGGTGAGGGTTAGTGCTGAGGATGTTTGGTGAGGGGGGGCTATGGAGGGAATCAATACACTGTGGATCGCCTGTGGTTTTTGCAGGAGCGTGTGTTTGTGTATGTGTGTGTGTGTGTATGTGTGTGTGT
>SATY01000818.1:0-17314 GCA_004335155.1 Ascochyta viciae
TTCTTCTTCTCTGTAGACGTTCGTCTGTTCTGCTTCTCTGTAGACGTTCGTCTGTTCTGCTTCTCTGTAGAGGTGCGTCTGTCTCGCCATCCCTATCGACGTCACGAACACCGAGGCCCCCAGGACGCGGTCCGCATAGGAGCTATACACCACCACTCTCCACCTCCACCAACCCGCATTTCTTCCCTCGACCGCTGTGCACGGCTCTTATGTCTGCGAGTCCAACACTGCCCTGCCGCCGACACCAACAGAGACGGCACCATCCCTGCCGTCGCTCATAGGGCTGACGCTGCTCTCACAGTACTTGCATATACCCTTTTTACACCACATCATAATCTTGCATAATGGACCACGAAGACGGCCCCAACTTCTCCTACGCCTACGGTGACAGGCGGCCCTCGACCCCGGCTGCCTCGTGGAATCCCGCCCTGCGACCCCACCAGACACGGGAGGACACCTCGCCAGCAGCAGCAGCAGCAGCAGCAGCAGCAGCAGCAGCAGCAGCAGCAGCAGCAGCAGCAATAGCACCGCCCTCGCAGCCACAGCCACAGCCACAGCCACAGCCACCCACACAACACATGCCAGCGCAGCAAATACCCACCCAGCCTGAATCGTCAGAGGAAGAGTCGTCAGAGGACGAGGACGAGTCTGAAGACGAAGAGGAGGTAGCGCCGCCAGCCCCCGCGAAAGCACCCGCGCCTGCACCCCTACCACCACCTGTACCAGCACCTGCAACGCCTGTCGCTCCTGTACCACCCATTACACCTGCATCTGCGCCTGTGTCTTCCAGCGGCGAAACCTCCGAGGAGGAAGACGAGGAGGAAGACGACTCAGACGATGAGGAAGAGGCACCTGCAACGGCCACACAGAGCTCCATCCTCCCACCCCAGCCAGCCACGCCAAAACAAGAGGACACCCTTGTCCATGCCACACAGGCTCTCAACATCCACGAACAGACGCCAACGCACGTAGGCCGGGGCCCAGCAGAGCCGTCCGAGTCGGAGGAGGAGAGCTCGTCAGAGGAGGAAGAGGAGGAGGAGCAGGATGACGAGGACTCTGAAGGGGAACAGCAAGAAATCGCACTTCCGGAACGTCCCGGTGAGAACTATGAACACCAGGGAGAGACTACCATCCTGGAGGATGCCATGATCGAGAGCGCCAGCGTGCCTCTTGTCGAGGATACTGAAGCTGCTTCTGACGACTGGGGTGCTTCTGCTGGGCATGGTTTCGATCTTGGCGTACCTCAACCTATGGAAACTCCGCTTGCTGAAGCAGTGGGGACAACAGTCGGCGACGACATGATTGGCAACACCACTGTTGGAGGCAATGCCGGCGACGACATCGACTGGGGCAACACGGAGGAGCAAGAGGACTTCTTCGGCGGCGGAGCATCCCACACAATCGAGTCTGTGCCGACAGAGGCCGAGACACCCGGCGCTCATGTGGTGCAAGCATCGGAGCCTGCACCTGCAGCTGGAGATGAATGGGACCTCGACCTGGATCTCGACGATGAATTCCTGCCCGACGCCGATGACTCCCTCGCACTCGAACTTGACGACGACGCTGGTTTCCTGGAGGATGAGCCTCTTGCTCCCACCCAGCAGCCCCCACCGGCAACGAGGTCCATGTCAAGCACCACAAATCGATACGCCCCACAGGTTGCGCAGGCCGCAGCGTCACCAACACCACCAACCAACCCTTACGCGCCTGCAGGCCTTCAATTCACCAATCTCGCACCAGCCACACAGCAGGCACGTACACCTTCGACTGGTACCATCTACAACGGCTTTGGCCAGCCCGTGACCCAGCAGCAACCAACTCGACCTCCCATGGCAAGCTCGGGACAGAGTTTTGCAGACAAGTCCAAAGGAGGGTATGCATCGCCGTACGATCTGCCGGACGAAATTGTGACTACTCGAAAACGAGCGGCGCCTCGAGCTACCGTTCCAGCTGCGCAGCCCACTCCGCCTCCGCCGCCTCGAAGCAGTAGTATCTCTTCCAACGCCGGACTGCCAAGGCCCACACTTCCACCTTCTAGCATGTCGGTCGCGAGCATGTCGCCGCCCTCTTCAAGTCATTCGACACAGGCGCAGATGACCGGGTTGCCGCCAACGGCGCCCCCCAAACCTGCAGTATCCGTGCGGGCGCAGACTTCAGACTTCTTTGCAGAGCTTCCTGTGACCACCAAACCCAAGCCCTCCGGACGATACACGCCACAACCTCATGCACAAGCTCAGCCGCAGGTACCCCAAGGACCCCCACATATGCCTCCAGGCCCTCCACAGCTACCACAGGGACCCCCACATATGCCTCAAGGACCCCCGCAAATGCCTTTGAAGGAACGAACACCTTCTTGGTCGGGTCTACGGAACGAAGTACTGCCAGACTCAGATAGTGCTCCAGCACCGGTCCCATTCAGACAACCCGAGCAGTTGCCGATGTTCCCTGCGCAACCCTCGGTGCTTGCACGCACCAACAGCTTGCCGGTTCCGCAGGCGGCTCCTCCGCAGTCCTCGAGATACTCTCCTGCCCCCCCATCAGCAGCCTCCGCAAATGCCCGCTACTCGCCCGCGCCTCCTGCACCAGCAGTCGACTCAAGATATTCCCCCGCTCCTCCTGGCGCTCAGGGACCAGCCCATGCTCGTTACGTATCTGATCCACCTGCAGGCCCACCACGGCCAGCTTCCCAGCCATACGCACCGCGTACATCTAGTCCTCTTGCGTTTCCTGCTACAACTCGTCAACAGGAACCACCTGTACCGGCAGAAGCATCATTTGATCCTTCCCCAGGTCACCATGTAACGCAGTCACTCGAAAACCCCCTGCGCGCTCCCTTCAAGAGTCCTTTGGAAGGGGTCAGTGAGGTTGAAGAACGCACGACTGCGCCGCCATCTCAACCACATTTCCCTGGCAGGTCTGGTACACCACCTCTGCGAAGTCACCCATCGTCTACAATTGGCTCGCCCAGAAAGACGGGAAATTACACGCCTCAGTACCAGGCATCGCCTCCGAGGTCGGACACGCACTCGCCTGCAGCGAGCATGAAGCCGATTACACGGACGTTGACTGCGTCGTCAGACTACCAGACTTCTACCTTTGGCCTCATGTCGCCCCCTGCTCCTACCTACAATGAGCAGCCAGTCATCCAGAAACCAACGAACATGATCCCCCACCGGAGGCAGACGTCGCTTCAGGTCGAGTACGAGAGTATCCCTCCTGCTGACGAGCGGGCTGCCGATCCTTTGCAACAGTGGAAGGGCAGTCCCATTTTTACGTGGGGTCTGGGAGGTACTGTAGTGACCACTTTCCCCACACAGATACCTCGCTACAGTGGCGGCACGTCGGCTCCCATGGTCAAGCGTAGTCCCGGTGAGGTTAAAATACAGACTATCAAGGAGGTGCTACCTGAACCTGACGACCTGACAAAATTCCCTGGTCCACTCAAGTCAAAGGGCAAAAAGAAGGATGTTTCAGCCTGGCTTAGCCGCAGGCTTGAAGCTCTGGATAGTCAACGAAAAGAACCTGGGTTCGAACACTCATTGAACGAGGACGAGCACAAGCGCCTTGGAGATAAGTATTTGCTCTGGAAAGTATTGCAGGTACTGGTCGAAAACGACGGTCGTCTGGAGGGTCCTGCCGAAGCAGCTGTCAAGTGGGCATTAGCCCCCGATGAGGGCGATGCAGCCGATGCTGAAGGCTCCTTTTCAACTGCAGCAGATATTGTTGGCCGCTCCAGAACCAATACGCTGCAGGCCGATCCCATAGATCCGCGCGCGATCGAGGATCTCCAGAAACTGCTCACAAAGGGCGACCGCGAGAAAGCTGTGTGGCATGCGGTTGACCAGAGGCTGTGGGGCCACGCAATGCTTCTCTCATCCACGCTTAGCAAGAACACCTGGAAGCAAGTCGTCCAGGAATTCGTCCGCAAAGAGGTGAAGAAGGTGGGCGGCAACCACCAAGCTTTGGCTGTTCTGTACGAGGTGTTTGCAGGCAACCATGAAGACTGCATCGATGAGCTCGTACCAGCCTCGGCACGTGCTGGCTTCCAGATGGTCAGCACGGACGGTGCGGGTGCAACACAGAACGCTTTGCAGGGCTTAGACAAGTGGCGCGAGACTGTCGCGTTGATCCTCAACAACCGCAGTGATGGTGATGCTGCGGCACTGCTATCCCTCGGCCGACTTCTGGCACAGTACAACCGTGTCGAAGCTGCACACGTTTGCTTTATCTTCGCACGTGCCGTAGCTCTTGTCAGTGGAGCAGATGACGCCCAGGCGGACATCGTTCTCCTCGGTGCAGACCACAAGCGGAATCCTCTGGAGCTCGGCATCGAAATGGAACCAGTGCTGTTAACTGAAGTGTACGAGTTCGCTTTGTCACTTTCAGCACCAACGGCAACGTTCACGTTCCCACACCTGCAGCCTTACAAGCTTGCACACGCCTACAGATTGGCCGAGTATGGATACAGAACCGAAGCGCAAGCATACTGTGACGCCATCGCTTCAAGTATGAAGTCCACCACGAAGCTTTCGCTCTACTACAATGCAAGCTTCCTTGGGAGCCTGGACGAGCTGAGCAGGCGTCTGTCTCAATCACCAAAGGACGGCTCATCCTCTTGGATCTCGAAGCCAAGCATGGACAAAGTCGGCAGCTCTCTTCTGTCCAAGTTCAACAGCTTCATTGCTGGAGACGACGACGAAGCTTCCGGAAACCCATCCGCAGGTGCAGAAGTTGGTCCTTTTGCCAAGATTGCTGGCAACAGCCCCAGCATCACGCCCTCGCAGTCGAGTGCAGACCTGTATGGTGCACACGCTGGCTATGGAGCCCCTGTGTCTCAACCTCCAGCACCTTCGAACTCGCGCTATGCTCCTTCAAATGCTTCGAGCGCGTATGCGCCACGAAGCTCATCTGAGCAGCAGCGTTCGCGGTATGAGCCTGAAGGACGACCGTCCATGGACTCTGTTCGTTCAGTGTCAGATGCCTACATGCCCGCGTCGCAGCCATCGAGCCCATACACTCCAGGCCAATCGATGCTGAGCCCGACCAGTCAACGCTTGCAGGGCAAGACTCAATCTTACTCCCCTCTTCGACCCGAGCCCAGTGCCGCTCTTTCGTACGGCAGCCCGTATGCACCCTCTCCACCAGTGGAGGAGTCTGCCTCTGCACCAGCGTCCGGCGGATATCAGCCTCCTCAGGCAAGCTTCGACGAGCCAGCTCCTGCGAACGAGAATCAGGCGTCGAGCGCTTATCAGCCGTCCACAAGCTACGAGCCTCCAACAAGCTCGTTTGAGGCGCCGTCTTACACGCCTTACGAGCCGGAGCCTGAGGAAGACGAAGCGAAGGAATCGCAGCCAAAGAAGAAGTACTTCATGGACGATGACGATGACGATGACCTTGCGGCACGCGCTTCGGCGCTCAAGATAAGCAGTGGAAAATCGGACAGCAAGTCAGAAGCGGACCGCGCAGCAGACGAGGCTTTCCGCAAAGCAGCCGAGGCGGACGCCAAGCGCGACAAGGAAGCTGGAGCCAACAAGAAGGGCTGGTTTGGTGGTTGGTTTAAGAAAGACCCCAACATGCCGCAGCAAGGCCCAGGTCCGATCAAGGCCAAGCTTGGCGAAGAGAACAGCTTTGTCTACGATCCTGAGCTCAAGAAGTGGATCAACAAGAAGGCCGGTTCTGTGGACACAGGCAAGCCCTCGGCGACGCCACCTCCACCCCGAGGAGGGCCGCCAGCGGCTGCTAGGAGCGCATCAGGCGGCACTCCCCCGATGGGGCCTCCGTCTGCAGGTCTGCGACCGCCGACTTCGATGCCGGCGAGGAGCTCGTCGATGCCGCCACCCATGGGCATACCATCTCGTGCCAGTACGCCTGGTGTTCCGTCAGACAACGAGGGTCCGCCCAAACCTTCTGCACTTGCACGACCGCCGCTTGCTTCGGGACCGCCTTCGCGGCCTGGTACAAGTATGAGCAACGCGAGCAGTATCGACGACTTGCTTGGCGCAGCGCAGCCCCGGAAAGGACCTGGAGCGAAAAAGAAGAAGGGCGGACGTTATGTCGATGTGATGGCACAGGGCAGCTGAGGAGACGAAGCGATGTGCATGAACTGGCGTTTGGGTTACATGGGTTGTATAGATTTTGTTGCTGGATTGTATACACGGGTGACGGTGAAGGACGTGCCATGAGCTCATGTAAAAAGATGTAATACCATTCCTATTAGACGGCGTAAAAACCCACCGAGCTTTGTAACATTGACAGCGGCGATTGATGCAGAGCGCAAGATGTTCAAGAAATCGATTCAGAATCGATTCCGGACCCATTCAGAGCACAATCGAGATATGCCTGGTGTGTTAGCGTCTTGCCCGAGCTCGTCCCAGGACCCAAAGACTGAGTGCCAACCGACCCCGCACCTACCAAACCTGGGCTCTTTCCATCTTTCGAGAACACGTCTGTCTGACTAGATCATCTCACCTTTCCTCATCTGAAGATACTCAGGCGTTTTAGTCATAATGGAGGATATTTTGGGTTATATCCGCCGAGCGCAGGCTGAAGGTTCGATGGAGATCAAGTCATCACGGTTAGCTCCCACTAACAGTTTTGCATAGATCAGGCCAGTCTTGATGAATTCGCCGCCTGGAAAGCTGCAAATCCTGAAGCGTCCGCCGGAAGACAGCCTTCCAACGGTCAACGCAGCAATGAAGCCCCCGACGTAACGCAGCAAGGGCCACGAATGGCCTTTACTATCTCCAAGGAGCTTGTTCTCGGCTGTACCGCACCGGGATGCAGCAGGATCATGACGGAAGGTCTTAGTCGCTGCACTGGCTGTAGAGCGGCGCTGTACTGCGGACGCGAGCATCAGCATGTCGACCGTCCTGCTCATAAAAGCGCATGCAGCAAGATCAGGAAGGCGAATGTTGCATACCAGGAGGCTGAGCGCCAGCTACGCGACGAAGAAGGCGACGCCATCTTCACAGAGGGACCACCGCACTTTTGGGGCATCCACGAGACCCGGCCGTACATGCGAGCGAGGTTCACACTCGTCGAGAGTCTCCTTCTTGTCAACACGGAGACAGCGGTCAACGCCGCGCTGGACCATCTCTTGGCTATGCTGCAGCTCTGTCGCAGCGACAACATGGGCGTCCGTGATGTTGTGCCTGCACTGTTTCTGCGTCTGCGAAAAGACCAGCAAGCGTACGACTTTTGCAAGTGGTGGGTCACCACAGGACAAGAGGGAGACTACGACTGGGGCGACAAGACCAGCCCCTACCTGGCCACGAAACAAGCAGACGTTTTTGAGGATCCGAGAGCGTTTGTTCGCAACGCCATAACATCGCTGTCGTTTGCCGTGAGCGTCACGCTGGTCAAGATCCGTCTGCTCATGGACCTACTCGCACTCCAGCGCGACAGGCAGATGGCTGCTCCCAAACTGCCCTCGGAGATTACCGACCAAGGATTCGTGCACTGCACCAGTGCCATCATCCAGCGTCAACGGCAGGAGCTGGAGCGCGAGGAACAGACGCTCAACATCACCATGTTGCGGAAGCACGTGGAGCAGCTCTTCACCGCGGTGAAAGAGAGCAACAAGCACTTTTGGCCCGCGCTGGTCAGACCAGGGAGCCACCTGGCGGCGAGGCCCATGATGCATGGGTTTGGGGATGTAGGCCAGATGCAGGTGGTGCTGAGGGCCAACTACAACGCGTGGGCGGAGACGGAGGGCGCGATTGGGGTGATTGAGGAGCTACTGCAGTCGTGAACAAAAGCCAGCCATCCCTATCCATAGAGTAGCCATGGAACGTTAGCCAGTGTCGTAGAAACAAAACATAGCATTTCAACCCTACCTGCATTGCATTAGCATTGCATTGCATTGCGGCTCTTTTCATATCGGCTAGCCACAAAGGATTCCGGCACCTTGCCTGTTGCGTTGCCATGCCACATCAGCACGTGCTATTACCATTGGTCCAGCGCACCCAGCCCTTCTGCACGTTTCTGACCTCACAGGAGCTAGGCAAGCTCCCCACCACCTCCATCCGACCGCCGACATTGAATCGTGGACTGTATCGCGAATTATTATTGGGGATTGTACTGAAGAGTTTTGCACGCTCTAATCGTGCTGATCAAGGCAAGGACTGCTTTGTTGTTACGACCATCTACATTTTCCATCCCTAGTATTATTCCCGTGTTCTTCCACGACGGTCTGCCTGGTCTTCGAGGGTTAGGTTCATCGCAGCACAGCACAACGGAAACAGGGTTACGAGTGCCGTGGGTTTCCGCCAACACTCGACTTTACTTTGCCTCGTCCACAACAAAACAAGATCCACCAACTAGCTGTTGTACACTTGGACGTCCCGCATACCCACTTTCTCGTCCGAGCTAAACTCGCTGTTCCTGTTTTCGTCGATCGAACGGACGGACGGACGCTGCACTTGTTCTACACGTCGCTCTGTCGCTCGCTGCGTTCGCTGTTTACACCAACGCTTGTTTGCTTGCTTGCTCTCTGCGCTCGCTACGATGAAGTTCGGCACGACGCTCCGCAAAAGCGTATACCCGCCGTGGAAAGCGCAGTACATCGACTACGACAAGCTGAAGAAGCTGCTCAAGGACAACGAGGACGACGACAGCTGGACGGCCGAGGACGAGAGCGCGTTTGTCGACGAGCTGGCCAATGTGCAGCTCGAGAAGGTGCACGGCTTTATAATTGAGGTGGCGCAGGGATTGCGTGAGCGCACAACGAAATGCGAGAAGCGGTTGGAGCCGTTGGCGGTCGGTGCAAAGGAGGAGAAGGACGCTGAGGGTAAAGACAGCAAGGACAAGAATGGGGAGGGCCTGCTCTCAGACGCTGTCAAGAACGGCGAAGCCGCGAATAAGGAAGAGCCTAGCCAGGCGGAGCGCGAGAAGCTGCTGAAGGAGGTCCTGGCCGAGCTGGACAAGGTCACTAAGGAGGTCAAGGAGCTCGAGGGCTTCAGTCGCATCAACTTCACCGCCATCATCAAGGCCACCAAGAAGCACGACAAGCTGCGCGGCAAGTCGTACAAGCTGCGCCCCTTCATCGACGCCCGCATTGCCCGCCACCCGCTGCACACCGAGGACGCGTCGCCGTTGCTGTACCGTCTGTCCGCCCTGTATTCCTTCGTCCGCCAGAGCCTCGAGGGCAAGTCCAAGGAGGCGCTGTCCTTCTCCGAGGGCAGCACCAGCGGCGAGGGCTTCACTTCGCACAAGTGTATGTATATGCTTCAACCGTGATAGTGCGTAGGCTAACGACATAGTCTGGGTCCACATGGACAATCTCTTCGAGGTCAAGACGGTCATTCTCCGTCGCCTGCCCGTCCTCGTCTACAACCCCCAGTCCGCCAAGATCGCAGAGGGCACCCAGCGCGACCCCACCATCACCTCCATCTACTTCGACAACCCCAACTTCTCGCTCTACACGGACAAGGCCAACGGCAAGGAGGATGCCGCCTCCCTGCGCCTGCGCTGGTATGGCCAGCTCGAGGAGAAGCCCGAGATAATGTTCGAGAAGAAGGTCATCAAGGAGGGCAACGCCAGCGAGGAGGTCCGCTTCCCCATCAAGGCCAAGTACGTCCAGCCCTTCCTCGAGGATAAGTACCACATGGAGAAGAGCATTGAAAAGCTCGAGTACCGCCCGAACAAGGACCAGGCCAAGCTCGACAGCTTCAAGAAGGCCGTCGAGGACATACAGGGCTTCGTCAAGGAGAAGGACTTGCAGCCGGTGCTGCGCGCAAACTACACGCGCACCGCCTTCCAGATCCCCGGTAATGACAGCGTCCGCATCTCGCTCGACACCAACCTCGCTCTGATCCGCGAGGACGCACTGGACATGGACCGCCCGTGCCGCGAGCCCGACGACTGGCACAGGCGCGACATCGACAGCGGCAACATGGAGTTCCCCTTCAAGGCGCTCAAGAAGGGCGAGCTCCACAAGTTCCCCTTTGCGCTGCTCGAGATCAAGGTCAAGGGCATGAAGAAGTACGAATGGGTCGAGGATCTCATCCACTCGCACCTCGTCAAGGAGGCGCCGCGCTTCTCCAAGTTCGTCCACGGCGTGGCCAAGCTGTTCGAGGACAACGTCAACACGTTCCCCTTCTGGCTCAGCGAGGTCGAGGACGACATCCGCAAGGAGCCCGAGCAGGCCTTTGATGACGAGCAGGAACGCAAGCGTAAAACTGCCGAAGACGAGTTCGCGGTAGGCTCCCTCTTCGGCACAGCCGCCAGCCCGTCTTTCCGCCGCGGCATCGCCTCCCCCGTTGGCTCGCCCGCCGCAGCACGCTCAGCTCCTAAGAGAGGCAGCGCCTCACAGGTTGCGCCCAGCACCGCCGCGCACTCCATGCCCGTTACACGCCTCCCCGTCTCGCGCCTCGAATCCCACCAGGAAGAGCGCGCAACCGCGGAGCCCGACTCAGACGAAGAAGGCACCACAGCCATAACCTCGTCCTACAGCAACGGCAAATCCGGCCGCCTCGCTAACCTCTTCCCCACCTTCTCAACCTCCAAATACGCCAAAAAGCAACAACGCCGCGTGCGTCTCCCGCCCGGCGTCTCCGCCCCAGGCGTCTGGATCAAAGACCAAGGCCCCCTCCGCGTCGAAGCCAAAGTCTGGCTCGCAAACCAACGCACCTTCATAAAATGGCAGCACGTCTCCGTCCTCCTCGCCTCTCTATCCCTCGGCCTCTACAACGCCGCCGGCGAGGGAAACAACGTCGCGCGCGCCCTCGCCGTCGTATATACTTCCATCGCCGTGTTTGCCCTCGCTTGGGGTTACGGCATGTACTGGTACCGCAGCAAACTGATCCGCGAGCGCAGCGGAAAGGACTTTGATGCCCTGACGGGCCCGCTCGTCGTCGCTGTCGGTCTTGCGGTTGCGCTGTGTTTGAACTTTGGGTTCAAGTATCATGCGCTGGTTCAGCAGAGGAGGGAGCACGATCACGCGAGTGGGTTTGGGATTGGGAACCAGTCGTTTGCAGGCGAGAACGTCGAGTTGAGAGTCTAGAGAGGGAAGCGATGTGTGGCGGAGTGTTGTTTTGTTGCAATGTGCCATGCGCGATGTATTATGCTGCGGGTATTATTATCCTCTGATTTCATAGCGTTAGGTAGGTAATACCGCGGTGCGGTGGAAGTGTAGAACCATCGACCCGTAGCCTGGTCCCGTGTTCTTCTAGAACAATCCAAATGTATATCATTCCATATGCCCGCTAAACCTATCTTGCGTGTTCGTCTGATATACATCCCAACCTCATCCTTACTCTTACTTCACAACAACACAAACCACTGCCCGAAATCACACATACTCAGCCTGCTTCACACCTCAACATCACTTTTCCTACCCCACTTCCCAAACTACACCGCATAGCTGCTAACCACTACCAGCCCACCCACCATCGCACCGCACAAGTCCCACCCTGATCAGGGCTCAGCATGCGTTTTTTAGGGAGTTCGAAAGCACGCAGACTACGAAGAGTGGGTACCGAGCGATAAATCGCTGTAGTAGTAGTAGACACAGGATTCAAGAACGCGCTACCTTCAGCGCGAATCTCAAGCCCACCCATTACCGCCTCTCTCCAAGATCAGTTTATCAGCCTTAGAGTAGAGGTAGCATATTAGGACAGCGGTGTTAGGATTGGTGGAGTTTAGAATACGGTCCTAGTTATAAGGTTCTTTCTGAATCTGCTAGTCGCAATTAGAGTTGACTTAGCTAATAGCTACGACTACCGCACTGCTAAATGGCAAGCTAATAAGTTGTAAGACACTAACAAGAGGAAGGGACCTGTTAAGAATTTCTCCCACTGTAATTGTCATCTCCATTCGTACGGCGTTCGAACAGGGAGCCAATAACGCAGCAAGTAGAGCGTGTGCATGTTCTTTCGTAATCGTTTCCATGCCACAGCTACAATCACGAACACTCATCCTCTTCCTCTCTGTCTTCCTCTTCCTCCTCCTCCAAGCTGCAACCCGGCAAATTACTACACAACATGATCGCCCTCATTTGAGCCTCGGTCTCGAAAACTTGGTCCCCGCCGCGTTGCTCGGCTCTCCACGCTATCTTCGCAATAGTAGCCTAGTCCTTGGCCTCGGGGTTGTCGGAATCGCCAAACGCTATCTCGAGCGCGATTTCCTCGCGCGGCGTCCTGCCAGAGTAGATGTGCAGAATAGCATTGCCGTTGCCGTTTCCAGGCTCGTCGGTTTTCATGTTCCACTTGTCCCCCATGGCCTGTGGTATGGAGCCTTGCAGCATCTCGGCGTAGTCTGCGCGCGTGATGGTGCGATCCCATTGTGCTGTTACCGGCGCAGTTTCGAAGGGGATGTAGTTCAGCATTGTTGTCTGTGGGTCTGGGTTGGGTAGAGAGTATTCAATGAGGCGAGGTGAAAGCTGTGATGATGCGGATGTGCTTGATCTGGTCAAGACGGCCGGATGAGTGGAATATTGAAACAGTCCGGAGACGAAGAAGACGGGCTGTAGTCAGGTGCGATGCGAGCAGTGGTCGGAGGTTGGTTGTGACCTAGGTGACATATGACAGGCGGTGCTAGAAATCAGCCCTGGATTATATCGTAGCTGAGTCCGGTACCGTGGTCGATGGGACCTTCCAGAGCCAGATCTTCTTCTTTCCACTACTTTACGTTTCATTCACCACTTCAGCGACTTGTCGTATTGCCGTTGATTCAAGATCTGAGATTCATCTGATCTTCCACTTTCGACTTTTCTCAAGAGACATGCTTGCAGGCAAGATGTTTTGGCAGAAGCCGTTCGTCCTTCTTGGACTCCTGGCTTAACCCTCTCCAAGCGCCTGGACCTCGATGCACTGAACGAAAAGTTTGTGATCTTCCGAGCCGATAGGTAAGTTCCCCTTGACTCCAGATCCTGCCAAAGGGTTGTATCGTGCGGACCTTGCCACCCAAGCATGGTGGCTGCAGATGCCAATTGCTCACTCTTTATTGGATTCACGCTGACTGAGTACCCGCGAAACAGACGTGGTCCTGAGGAAATTAAAAAGGCTAGGAGTTTCCAAACAATGGCCAAAACCAACAATTGCCAGAGAACATCAGTTTGTGGGAACATTGCAAGGTGAAGGGAGCAGAAGCGTCGTTTGGGAAACTGGAAAACAACGGCTATGTTTCCACGAGCTCGGATTTTGGAGTTTGTCTGGAATGGGTAACGGACTATATCGAAGACCCTGCTGGCTCCACGGTCTACTAATCTCATTTTCCGACGCTCCGCCGACCAGCCACCAACCAGATCTAAGAGGTAGGTTATCCACGTAATGCCCACGTGATAAAAGCAACGCTTAGCAGAGCGTCTAAGGAAATTTGTTTAAAGTCTAGTAGTACATAATGTTAAAACTTACTTTTAGTATTCTTAATTCCTTTACTAGTATATTAATTTACTACTAAACACTGTAACTTCCTTCTTCTTCTTCTAGTACAAAGACCTAATCTAGAATAATCTTACTATAATAGTAGAATTATTATACTAGTATATAAGAGAACCTATAAGAGCTATAAAAGTAGCTAGAGTCTACTAGGCTAGCAAATAAGTATAGGGTACTATAGAGTAACATACCCTATAAGCAAGCTAATTAATAAGCAAGCTAATTAATAAGCAAGCTAATTACTTTTACTAAGCCTTTTCTAAAGTCACCTCTATATACTAATACCTTAACAATAACCTAACATTAATGTATTAAGAGAAGCCTAAATACAGCTTATACTTTAAGCTCTTAATATTAGAGGCTTCTTACCTTAGGTATACTAACTCTTAGGAACACCTTAAAGCAACTATAGTTACATCTTAGTATTTACATACATGTATATATTCCTCTACATTCTTAAGAGCTTAATTTCTAAAGATTTATTTTATTTTATTTAATACTATATGTTTTTATTTCATCTCTCTTACCTGCCTATAGTGCTCTTATAATACAAATCCTTTATACTCCCTCTTAGAAGAGATATTTAAGAGATATCTAATTTTTTCTATACCTATTATAAAAGTTAGAAATTAATGTTGCTAATATACTACTAGTAATAATAACACATTAGGCTTGCAATAGCCTAGCCCTAGTAGTAACCTAATAGATGCCTAGAGGTATCTTATATATAATATAGTAGCAAACTTATTACTACTAGGCATGCTCTATGCTAGTAATATAACGCCTAGTACATCTAACAACTAAGTATTAGGTCCTATAGAATTAAGAGATAAATAGGCTTATAGCTCTACTAGTCCTTTAATAGATATGCTATTCTATCTAAGTTAGACAAACCTAGTAACTAGTTTGAATACAGACCTTCTAGCTGCTACTAAGGTACCTAAGGTAGAACATGTAGCTATTCTAACCAGGCTAGCCCCTATTTGTTAAGCAACTCCTTAAGAACTTTTTTAAAGCAGAGCTTGCTAGAGCTACTAAAGCTATACTAGCTATCTAAAGGAACTAGATTAATAAGCCTTATAGGCCCTAGGCCTAACTAAAAGTAGAAACTAGTTAGAACTTAACTAGCTAGTATTTAATAAGGCTAGAAAAATTATTTTAGTGTTAAACAACATTTAACCTAAATCTAAGCTAGGTACTAAGAGCAGAGCTCTATCTCTACAGTAAGTAGACTAGTAGATTAAAAACATTAAAATAGTCTTCTGTAATTGTTGAGAGACTTAAGAGATAAACGATTAATAATTAAGAAAGAGAGATTAAATTCTTCTATAGATCTATTGGTTTAACCTAATTGTTTATATATCCTCAATCTAACGCTAGTGACTTAGCGCATCTAGATTTAGATCACAAAATTAGTAATCCCAATCAGATAATTACTAATCTAAGCGGTATTTACTGCGACACACCCCCTAGGCATGCTTTAATCAAGAAGTATAACTATATTAGCCATTGTTGTGATTGCAAAGATAGTGTTGTTGCGAATTGTAAAGGATAACGTTTAAGTTTCCTATCACAGGTATAGAGTAAACAGGCTTGTTAACATGCAGTGCAAAACGCGTTTGCACTCTAAATAATTACCTATCTACACTATTTTTCTTTTTTCTCTCCTACTTTCTACTCTAATTTGTCGCTTGCGTTAACTCTTCTTAGTTTTATTGATCTAATCTTTCTTACGTGTTGTAGTTGTTTTGCAATGGTTTAATTAAGTAGTTTATATTCTATTCCTAGTAAACAACACAATAGTCTACCTATTAGGAGTAGGCTAACTTCGCCAGCTACTAGCTTAGATAATAAGTCTAACAACTCTAGTAATTCTGTCATCCCTTATAAGGATCCTAATTGTCGTTTAGAGGATAACACAAACAAGATTAATCAGTTTCACAATCCTAGGTAAGTGGTTTCTTTAGTATACTAATCATTTTTTAACTAATTTGTGGCTTTTCTAGGCTCTAGAACTGTAATTAGGCAGGTTTTAGATTAAGCTTTACACCTATTAATCCTCTAGTCTATAATCCTGTAAATCCTTACAAGCAACATCTTAAGGAATCTATAGATTAGAACATTAACTTCAACGTTATTGCTTAAGAGGCAGATCTAGGTTATATCTAGAAAAAGAGAAGAGTGCAGGTTTTTCCTAAGACTTGTAAGTACTTAATCTAGATTTATTAGTTATAAGACTAATCTTTTTAGCAGAACCTGTGTGCTGTTTAAGCTATAATCACACTGCATCGCCTATTTTAGATAAGCAGGATACAGTTGCTTAAAAAACTCTTAAGCTAAAGAAAACACTGTTAAAGCCTACTTCTAAGCTAAAAAGTACCCTAAATACTAGATTAAACAAGAAGTCAAAGGCCTCTATTCCTAGATTAGACACTCCTAAAGCAGTTTAGGTTCTATAAGTAATTCCTTGTGCTTAGTGTATACTAAGGAGACTTTAGAGTATAGTAGCTATTTGTTATAATTAAGGGATAGTATCTAAAAGATACGTTAAGTGTAGTACCTACACTTGTGTTTAAATGTAAGATTGGTTTTAGATACACCTAATTAGAGTTGATCTAACTAGAGTAGAGACGCAGAATCAACTAGACTCTAGTCTAAGTATAGTACTCTTTCTAGTGCTAATTAGGTATGTAATCTATTCTTAGCTTAATCTTTTAGGATCAAGTGTTAACTTAAATAGATTGATGATGCTGCGCAGCTAGGCAAGTGGATTAGAGATTAAGTTTCTCTAATTGCTAAGAACTGCTGCAAGATAGGATTAGATTGTGAAGGACTATACACTAGTCTATCTCTAGTAGTTAATCTATTTGTTCTAATGTACTGTGCTTCTGCTCCTGCTCCTGCTCTAGTTCTAGTTCCTGTAGCAACTTAAACAGTTGTTAATTAACATCTGCAAGGTGTTTATAATTAGCTTGTTTAGCATGCTAGTGTTCTAGCTCCTAGTTATTGAGCTGTAGATGCACAACAACTCTAGTTTACTTAAGCTAAGCACTAGAACCCGCAGGCTTATTAACAGCAGGTTGAAACTACTCCTCAACAACACCCTTATAGATATCAACAGCAGGCAGGCCAATCTAGCGGATTAGCTAGTAGATCTAACAAATACAGCTATAGATCACCACGCCCTTACTATTAGAATACGCCTTATATAAGTAATTAACAAGGAAGGTATAAGGAGTTAAGCTGCTAAGCTAAAGATTAGGGTAATTATTTGTATTGCTACACTAATTGTGCTTGCAGTTACAAGGAGAGATTAGGTAGGTATATCTAGTCTAGATACTCTTGTTCTTAGACATTAGGTGATTATAGTTAAGGTTTGTTTGGATCCCAATCACGCCCTCTGACTAGAGAAGAGATTTGAGCTAGGATTATCTATCATTTTAAGGATATCTTGGCTCTAGTTAATCAGCTTTAAAGCTAATAGGTATGCTGAGAGATATAGTCCATCTTGAAAGGTTTAGATTGGCTTAATTATAAGATGATAATAGTTCTAGGTTCTGTTTGAAATTAGCTATACTTGTACTTACAATTAAGCCTTCTATTCTAGTTTATTAATTAATCCCTTTGCATCTTTAAGATTTAAGAGTTTCTTAAAGTGATTGAACTCTTGTTTACTTAGTGCCTTGGTCAATCTATTAGCTGGCATTTGAGAGGTTTCTAGATAGCTAATCTTAAAAGATCTGTTTGAATACTCCTGTCTTAGCTACATGTTTTAGAAATTCACGTGTTAGAGTTTAGTTGTAATTCTCTTGTTTTTTCTAACTACTAGTTGGATAGTTTGTTGATTATTACACTAAATAGTCTAGGTTTGTCCTATATCTAGCGTTATTTCATTAAACAATTGCTAGATTGCTATAGTTTCTTTTGCTGTGTAGGAT
>SATY01000819.1:0-17240 GCA_004335155.1 Ascochyta viciae
TTTATTTTTTTATTATTTTAAATAAATCTAAATATTTATTTTTTTATTTTTAATATTATTTTTATAAAAATAATAATAAGATAAACATCTTCATCAACAACAACAACAACAACAACAACAACAATAAATTCTATGCTTAGGTTGCTTATACAGAAGAGGAAACTATAGATACAATCTACCTATAGTTTAACTCTTAGAAACATTTCCACAATTGCTAATCTTGGTGTTGCTTAGAAGGTTCAAACGGGCACCAATTATTGCACTACCCATTGTCCAGTCGAGATGACTCATTATTCGACATCCAATGACCTTACTAATCTGGACCAGGACGAGTAACGGACATGACTATCAGAAGTACAAATACATCGTAACATCGGCAGGGACAATGCAATTGAACTACCTTAAACTGCAACAACATGTCTACACGGACCAAAGACCTCACACTAGCCGACAAGTTCACAAGAATAACCCACAGCCATCCCTCACCATCCCTCGACCCTTCGACGAACAAGCTCCCTAGGCCTCCGAATGTTCTCATAATCGGCGCTTCGCGCGGTATAGGAGCCGGAATTGCGTACTCATATGCTCAAGCAGGCGTTGGAAATCTCATCCTCGCCGCACGCGCATCATCGTCCAAAGAACTTTCAACAGTCGCGCAAAAGGCCAACGAACTCGCTCCCTCTGTCCCCACCACGTGTCTCCCAGTCGACATTACTTCGTCTGAGAGCGTAGCAGAAATAGCGAGGCATGTGAAAGAGAAATTGGGTAGGCTCGACATCTTGGTTCTCAACTCCGGTTACTCTGGCCAAGTGGTTCTCAAGATCGACGAGGGCGATCCGCAAGACTTTAAAGATGTGTTCGATGTCAATGTTCAGGGAACATATCTCGTTGCGCACCACTTCGTTCCGTTGCTGAGAGGAAGTGATGGTATGAAGACATTCATCGCTGTAAACTCCTTCGCGACGGTGATCACGAGCGGACATATCGCGAACACGGCGTACTGCGTATCAAAGCTTGCGCAAGCGAGACTCATGGAGTATGTCGCTGAGCAATATGGCAAGGAGGGCTTGCTGGCGATCGCAGTGCACCCAGGGGCCGTGTTGACGGAGATGGCGGAGCAGACGGCGCCGGAGAGTATGATGCCTTGTAAGTGTCCTGATGTGAGAAAACGAAGTTCAGTTCTTAACAAAAATAGATCTCACTGACGATGCTGGCTTGTGCGGGGCATTTTGTGTGTGGCTGAGCCGCGAGAAGAGAATGTGGTTGAATGGCAGGCTCATCAGCGCCACTTGGGATACTGATGAATTGCTGGAGAAGAAAGGGCAAATCGAACAGGAAGATTTGTTGAAGATTGGTTTCAGAGTTGGCAGTGCTTCAGCTGCACAACCCTAAAGCACAGGAACATTGTGCACAATGGCCAAGCGCTTCAGGGCATTGCCTGCGCGATGCCACTTCAGATAGGTAGCTCCTGTGCGCTGGCTTCATGGAATGATAGCCGCTGTGCATCCATTGCGCATTGCACCATTGCATGCCCGCTTCCCGGTTTGAAGGTGCTGTCTCTTGTCCACATGACAATACGACGGTCGTTGAGTCCGCGCACTTGACATGCGTTCAGCGTATTGCCAACGAGGCAGACAAGGCAGTCAAGAGGGTACTTGATCCATATGGTTGCATAGCGAAATCTCCTCACGCGCTGAAGGCCGTTCATGGCATTATTGTAGTCTTCTGTGCAGAGATGTGCCTGAACGAGCCACTATTTGGTACAGTCAGCGCAAATTCGCCATTGGCAATAGACATACGTACCTCAAGGACAATGTAGCCCATACCCAAAACCATCACCGTGCAGGTGGTGACTGTGCCGAGAAGCCAATATTCCTTCACAGCCACGGTCTTAGCCATGTTGGCCTGGGTAAAATCCAAGTAGCCGCCGAATCCACCCCAAGTTGAGGTCGTACAAGCACAGTTGTTGAATGCACCAATTGTTTGCGCCACGAGAAGGTAACATGCCCACACCAAGTTCGTAAACTCTAAAGGCGTAAAGAAAGCGCGTTGAAACCAGTTGCGGGCGGTCAAACATCGTAAGGTCAAGAAATGTGAACGGATTGCGGTCTCTGCTGTTTCCAATCTCACCAGTTTGTGTTGAAACGGTAGTAAACGAAGTAGTAGTAGAACGATATGGAGCACCACCTTCTCAATATAATCGAGAATCTGCACCAGGACCGATAGGGATGCGCCTAGCCTGGGCAGAATTGAGAACACTGTCTTCCTTCGAGAAGTTGCGTGGCGAGTGTATTCCTCAACGTGCGAATGAAATTGGTCTTGCCTCCGCAAAGGCGATGTAAGCCACCAGACCACTATCTCGGCTATCACCAAGACCAGCGCAATGATGAAGAAGATAAGGTATCCACCAGTGCGACAACCTAAACCTACCGTAGGTGTGTTGAAAGACAAGACAAACGCGCCAACGCTGGTGCCACCAACGCAGAGAACAGAAGCAAGTACAGTCCACAGTTGGCGACCATCACTAGAGATTTGTTAGCTCAGTTACTACATAGAAAGCACAACACATACAACCAGGTGAAGCCGCGATCAATCTGACCTAGAACCAATGCAGCTCTTGCTTCTCTGGGGTTAGTGAGCCAGTTCCTTCCTCGTTCAGCGATATATGCCTTCTCGATCTCTATCAAGACGGCATAGGCCGCGCCGTAGTGAAACCTAGTTCGAGCTTGGCCTGCGAAACCGCGGAAGTAATCGCTCTTGATATACTCTGCTTTCGCAGCTATAGTTTCAACCCAATACGCCATATGCTGTGCCTGGGGTAACCCTGCAAAGGATGCGATATACTCTCTTCTCGTATCTGAGTCGAGGAGTGAGTTGCACACTAAGTCGACTAGCTTGTTGAGCTTGCGTTGGATATCGTCCGATGCAACTGGGTTACGGTCGAGAATGGAACAAAGGATGAGTATGGGAAGCCATGAGACAAAAAGGCCCATTGCGAGATTGTGTGCTTGGAGGTTACTGCCGAGGTCGCCAAAAGCTTGAAGGATCTTTAGTTTGAGAAATCGCAAGCATTGACAAAATACACACCTGCTTCGATCGAGATACCCAAGGCAAGGATGAACCACAAGGTAGACAGAAAAATAGGTACCACGCCCTTTCGTCGATTGCTCCGTAGGTCTTGCGCGAGCTTCAGTCGTTTTTGACTAAGTGTTTTGCGTGTCCCGAGCAACTTGAGTTCTTTGCTGAATAGTGCGATGCGCAACAGCCCTTCAGCCTCCCGCGTCATTGAGATGACTGGCTTCATTTTATACTGGTTCAAGTTCATCAAGATATAGAAGGAGTCTCGCATGCTCGCAAACTCGCTGTGCTGGTCTGGTGTGTCGTCAAAAGGCACTGCTAGGTCCACTATTTTGCGGTTAGTAACCATTCTCTCTCGCTCTGTACACTGCCAACTTCCACTTACCAAATAGTGCACACTTCCCACTTATCCCGATATCCCACAATATTGCCGCAAGACTACTGATGGGGCTACCGATCCACCTGTTGCAAGCCTTCACTGTTCTCCAAAAAGAGTTGCTTTCGAACGGCGCTTGCAGTAAAGTACCCAGGATCGGAAGAATCCATGTCGTCAAGGTTGCAGAGACAACTGGCCAGGTGTAATATTCATTGCCATGTCCGCACAGAGCTATGCAGCCTTTATACGTAATTTGCGTGCTCTGGTTCGCAGCGATTAGGCGAACGCGGCCACTGTAGTTGAACTGCAAGATTAGAGCGGGGTCAGACATATAGCGGACGCCGCAAGCTGTAAAGTTGGGTCCCATCCCAATGTGTCGTGATCGAGCTTTTGACACCAGAGCGATGCGGTGAGATTCTGGTAAATGTAGAGCGAGTGTTAAGTGGAAAATTAGATAGCACTTGGTCATCATATCCGACAAGATATGTGATCTGGAAAGGCGGTAACGCAGTAGCAGCTTGTCGGCAAGTTGTGACTATCCTATCGGATCGTGCTATATGTGTACGGCCGCATTTGGGTTGCACAGATTGTGCAACCTGAATGTACAGTGGTCGCCACGCGTAGTACACATGATCTGCGGATGCTGTGTTGTTGCCTTTGCCTGATACACTGCGTCTGTGAGGAGGATCATAATTTCATGCTCACCAGTACAGTCTACCCTTCTTCAGCCACCCACTCAGGAAAACTTTACCGACAGTTGAGCCGCCACGCAGCAGTCAAGGGTCCTCATGACAGCTTGCAATTTTCGGCGCAGTTTGACTGCTTCTGCTGTGATCTCGATTGAGTTTTGGCTGGCCTCAAGAACATGGTCGACTAGCCTGCTTTTGCCTGTACTGTTGACATCTCTATAGCTAATGTCTAGACTTGCGAGGCTAGTTTCAACATGACCTCGTTAAGGGTGGAGATCGCTCTAATGATAGTTGCCATTAATCGTAAGGTTGTCGTCTACTGTGTGTGATCGATGGGTGCATCATCCGCGCGATTGCCTGGAGACAGAGACATGACGATCACGACCGCGTAAAAGAAGAGCAGAGCTGTATGAAATGATATGACTGAGTTAGAGACTGGATCCTCCACGCGAGGCTGTCAAATCTTGACAAAAAGAAAATGGGAACATGCTTCGAGTTCGCTGGCGGAGGAGGCTCGCGCTGCATGGCGGGAACACCCTGCCCATGTGGCTCCACTCTGGACGATGACTTGCAGCTTGGCACTTCAACATCAAAGAACAAGCAGCATCTGTTCAAACGCATGTGTGCTTTTTGACCTGCGAAGTTGGATTTGCCACTCGAGGTAGAAACAGCGAACAGCCATGACAGTCACAAGATTGCAAGATGATACAATGTCAGGTCACGTGCCGATCGCCAGACTTGTCGACCCCTGCACAGCCCTCGCGCGCTAAGAAGTTGAACCTGTGCGCGACGCCATCACCAACCTCATCTTTGTCCAGTCGCAATCCCACGCACAACACCACACACCATGGCCGAAGTACAATCATCACCCGCGCAAACAGCGCCAGTGTCCGCACCCATCGATAATGAAACAACTCTCGAACCGTCGACATCAACCTCCACTGAGCTCGCACCCATGACGACCGAACAAACTATAATCACCACCAACGCCGAAGGCAAGAAAGTCAAGAAGATAATCCGCCGTAAACGCCGCCCTGCGCGCCCCCAAGTTGATCCAGCAACATTCAAAACAGACGCGCCACCACCCACCGGCACAATCTTCAATATTTGGTACAACAAATGGTCCGGCGGCGATCGCGAAGACAAATACCTATCCAAGACCGCTGCACAGGGGCGCTGCAATGTCGCTAAAGATAGCGGCTACACCAAAGCCGACAAAACACCAGGGGCCTACTTCTGCCTCTTCTTTGCGCGAGGCATCTGCCCCAAGGGCGTCGACTGCGAGTACCTGCACCGCCTGCCGACCGTAACGGACATATTCCCGAGCAACATCGACTGTTTCGGGCGGGACAAGCACTCAGACTACCGCGACGACATGGGCGGCGTAGGCAGTTTCCAGCGGCAGAACCGCACGCTGTACATTGGCCGCATTCACGTCACCGACGACATCGAGGAGATAGTCGCGCGCCACATGCAGGAATGGGGCCAGGTTGAGCGCACGCGCGTGCTGACGGCCCGCGGTGTCGCCTTCGTCACGTACATGAATGAGGCAAACTCGCAGTTCGCAAAAGAAGCAATGGCGCACCAGAGCCTCGACCACGACGAAATCCTGAACGTGCGCTGGGCCACCGTCGACCCTAACCCGGCCGCTGCCAAGAGAGAAGCCCACAGAATTGAAGAGCAAGCCGCCGAAGCGATCCGCAAGGCGCTGCCTGCAGCCTATGTCGCGGAAATCGAGGGCCGGGATCCAGAGCAGAAGAAGCGGCGGAAAGTCGAGGGCAGCTTCGGGCTGCAAGGGTACGAAGCACCGGACGATGTGTGGTATGCCAAGGAAAAGGGCGACTGGGAGCAAGCACGCGAGATTGAGTCGGGCGGGCTGGAGAACAGGAAGATGATTGAGGCGGGTGGGCAAGACGAGGATGAAGAGTACGGCGCGCTTATGATGCCGCAGCAGAACGTACAAACTGGAGGAAACGGCATATTGTCCGGCTCAACGCTTGCAGCTCTGAAGGGATATACAACGACTGCGTCGAACAAGCGGCCGGCACCCTCAGGCCCTCTACTGGCTGGGTATGGCAGCGACGATGACAGTGATTAGACTGAATCACTGCTTCGACTTGTAGCATAATATTGTGGAAAACTTGCATGGTCAGGCGTCACAAAAATCGATACCCTTTTCAACTTCAATATGGGCAAATGAGTGCAATAAACGAACGTATATGTGTAGCAAAAATGAAGTGACAGAAGACATTGGGTGACTTCAAGCTCCCCCTCGCATGGAGCCTTGATCGCAAATGCCGTAGAGTCATGAGGCCAAAAACCGTCAGGATAATCCCGTTCGATCCAACCGTTCTGCGTATTTGTAAGTTTCTCAAACCCTGGCCACACTTACATCCCGATCTCTCCAACTCAGGAACCTCCTCCATTCTTCAGCCCGCTTACGCTTCTCAAGAGCCGTTGTTACCTCGTCGTGTTTTTCGTCTTCTTGAAAGCTTCCTGCATATATCTCCTCCGCACTGTCTTTTTTGCCACCATGACGCTGATCCTCATTTGCCACCAGCTGATGCTCCAAGATAGTCTCCTCTTCCTTGAATAGCCTTCGTGCTGCAGCACTTTCACCCTCATGTGCACCTCCACAACCGAACGCGCAAACTCGGCGTCCGCACGGAACCCAGAAACGGTACTCAGCAACCTGAGGTTCGCTGAGAGCGGGAAGAGCCAAGAGCCCAGAGTCGACAGCGCGGTTGGACGTATACGAGAGCATGGTTCCACTAGGGGAGATGGGTGATCCGGTTTCAAACTCAGTACCATTGGCGATTTGGATAGACGGGAGAACCGAGGACGCAGCCTGGCCGTGAATAAGGCGCGGAGACAGTGAGCGTACTGATTGCGAACAGAAGGTTGAAGGACGGCCGTCGTAGTTGTGGATACTATCACGACGTGTGTTGACGGGCTGTAGTTCAACACCAGGAGAGATGGCAGGATTGTGCATGCCATGAAGAGCGTGCTTGATAGCCAAGTTTCCGAGCATGTCTGCACGAGGCGACAAAGTTCGTTCCGGACTGGTGGGGCTTACAGGACTGAAAGATGATGTTGAGAAAGCACGCGATGGTACCCGCGCATGGCATCTGCTGCTGTTTTGAGCAAGAACACTGTCAATCAAGCCCATCTGGTCGGCAAAATGCTCATAACTATGGGAAACACAGCGTGTCGAAGGACCCCACATACTGGACCCATCGATACTCATCGGGCTGACAGAGCGAATTGTAAGGCTCTGGAAACGGGGCGTAGCAGCTCTTCCTGCATCGGACGTGGGCGTAGGATACAGCTCCTTTGCACTTGGCGTCGGAGAAAGCGGACTTGGGAAGCCTGGATACCTTCGGCCCACGTCCGTCAACAAAGTCAGGTCGGGTCGAAAGGCTTCGTGTTGAGGGAGAGAGGAGCCAAAGCCGCCCATGTTCAACACAGGTTGATTGTTGCTATAATCGATTCCAGCAAGCAGACCACTGACGGAACCATCAAACGACGCGATGGCTGGATACTGACTCCAGTTCTTGTTTTGTGGGTCTGCTGACATGACAGGTTGATGGCCAAGCGAACTGTTGGTGAAATAACTAGTCGGGCTACTGTTGTCAATGGAACGAGGCGATGCCTCCACACCTGTAATACGCCGTAGAGCTTGCGCAGTCAATGCGTTGATCGGCTCTGCTCGGGCAAAGCGAGCTTCATTGATGATCCAGAGCCCGCCATACTGTTGCCATGGAAAGTTGCGGAGGAAATAGTCTTCCGGATAGACATCGTAGCCAAGGGTACGAGCACGAAAGAAAGCGTACACGAAGCTGCAGTCAGGAAATTGACGAAGCACCTAGAAACAAGAGTTTAGCGAGAGCCAAGGCAGGATGCAGAGAGCGATGGAAATGGCTTCTCGGTTAGTCTTCGAATTATATGGTTTCTGGTATTCAGGTGCAAGAGACAGAAGCAAAATGGGCAAAGGGCTGATAGGCAGTTCATACATCCCAAGCGGGGAATAGGGGCGGTGTTGCAGTGAGTCTGTTTTGGTCAGCTTCGAATAAGGAGAAGGACGCGATGACACCGACCTGAGAATCTCGAAGGCGGCGAACTTTCTGAGATGCGCAGGGCCTCTCCTATACGCATGCATGACTTCCGGTCTCGAACTCTTAATGTTCTTCCGGCCAATCAACTTATGCATGGCTGGGCTGGTAGCGTAAACGGGGTCGAGCACCACAAGGTTGCAATAGCTGTCACTGCGACGTTCAAAACCGACAATGGTAAGCGAGTGGCCGGGTCGCTGAAGATAGATAGGAGGCAGAAGAGTCTTGTGAACACTAGAACCGTCGCTGACGGCGGCCTGAGCGAAGTAGCGTTCGACTGCAAGAAGAAGTGAGTCGTGGGCTTGTATCTTGCCATCTGGCGTATCTTGGTCGCTGAACATCTCAACAGCGCAATTGATCTCGGTACTGAGGAACAATGCTTGTGCCTGAGTATCTGTCAGCATCGTGTACGCCGTCAAGTGATTGTTGACGCACTTCTGGGGTACCAATATACTTTCGGGTGTCCTTGATGCCGCCTGTTTGGATTCTGCCGATGTGATTGATGCCTTTGTCCCAGGCTCTCTCGATCAGCTCTTGTAGCTTGAGGATTCCAGGCAGACGACCGGAGAACTCTTCATGTCCTTGGGCTTTGGCGCCCTGGATGTAGGATACAAGCATCTGGATGTTTCTGTAGCCGCAGAAGCTGCCTTCTTTTGGCGTCTTGCCAACATGTAGTGTGGATGGGTGACAGTAATATGCTTCTTTGACAGTGCGATCCAAGGCCGATAATTGTGCGAGGATAGGGATAACGCCCGGCGATTCGTTTTGCACTTGCTCTTGCTTGATAAGGCGACCGTCCCGGCCGATGCGATTGACGACAGTGATTTTTGGACCAGCGGCAAGCTGATCGTGCAGCCACTTGGGCATTCGGTCTTCCCAGGCGTGAGGCCCGAGTTCTGATTTCTTTGACAATCAGCAGCGGACCTGTGTAGATTAGATGGGGGACTTACACCAAGACGCGCACTCTTGTTCGGTGGTTTTACTGGCTTCTCCAGCTTTGTAAACGGGTTGAAGCTGATAATACTCCTGGCTAACGTGCTCTTCTCGCTGCTGTTCGTGTCCCTTCTGTCGCGATGGTGCTTCTTCTTGGCCTTGCCATGGCTCTCGCTTTTTCTCGAACCGTCCAACGATTCGCTGTCGTATAGGAAGTCCGAGGTGGCGGCTTTCGATGAGCGTCTGTGAGAATGGTGTGTAGCGGCTGACTTATGCATGTTGCTGGATGAATGAGAATGATACTTCCTAGTGGTCTCGTCGAATGATAATGTTTCTGCGGCGTGGAGATCCAGGTGATCGTTGAAGTCATCGAGCAAGACCAGCTCGCCGCAATCAGGCTCAGGACACGCGACTGCATGTTCCTCTTCGTCCGAGGAAGTGGTGGCTTGCGCGTGCTTGCGTTCGAAGGAGGAACTAAACGAAGAGGGCTGTGGCTCTGGGTCATCCTTGATGATAAAAGGGCTGTCTTCGGTATGCACCTGCTCGAAGTGTAATTGAAGAACATAGTCATCGGTTGGCAAGACAGTGAAGGCGCAGAGTGGACAGTCGAGGAGCTCTATATTTTCCGCCATGTTCAGCAGCTGTTAAGTGCTAGTAACGGTTGTAAGGTTACTGAGGATGCAACGAAGCCAATATACAGGACCCGGATTCCTGCCAGGGTTGCTGATGCTGATTGTGGCTTTGTGTGCCGGAGGTCCGGTCAAACGCAATGTGATGGCTCGAACACGCTTTCTTGCAAATGCCAACACATAACTTGTGTTCTTAATTCGCCAAATGTGACCTCAGTGAGTCGTTTGCAATGGTCTTGAAGGCAGGAGGGAGTCTGGAACGAGTAGTTGCTGGAAGCCATTTGCCAAGACCCGAAGCCAGCTCACCGCCACATTGCGCAACGCTGCACTACATAGGAGAGCAGTATGTGTTGTGCAGTTCACAGGCTTGCATCAGCATGGCCATGCAGTGTAAGGAGCAACGAAAGCGCGGTGGAGGAAGCACCTCCACGGCATGCGTCATTGATCGGGCCTAGCGTGGCATGAGCGTAAGAAGCTTTGAACTTATTGTTCAGACGCGCCGAAGCCTTTCCCACGCAATGTCACTCCGCAACTTGCGTCCACAGCGGATAGCCAGCACATCCGCGCACCTTGCCGTATGGCGGCAGCGAGGTGTACGCTGTTACAGCTCTCAGGCAGCAAACGACCCTGAATGGTTCCAGCAGTTGCGCGCCGAATTGCTGAGCCGCGACCCTGTCTATGGACGCGAGGATGTCAATGTTCTTCACCACCAACAGCTGTTGACGGCACTGGCAGGATTCACGCCATGGACCTATAGGAAAACCGCTGTTGCACAAACAAACACTCCGGTGGCCCATCTCTTGACGCGCTTCAACGCCCAAGTGCCGTCGGCAGCGCTCTTGCCTGATGGCACCGATCCTCTACACAGTCCAGGCGAGCCATGGGTGCGACGTATGTGGGCAGGCGGAGCTGTCGAGATCAATCCAGGCTTAGAGGAGAAGATGCATGTAATGAAATTACATGCAAAGGTGGCATGTATAGAACGTATCAAAGACGTTCGGTTGCAGGGTGAGGACGATGCGACCAAGATATTCGTGACCATCGAGCGGCGTTTTGCTGTAATCAACCGACTTACAGACCACACGGGAAGTCAGTCAAGGGGGCTGGAACCAGAGACGTACTTGATGCAGCAGGTGCGTGATGGCGTCGAATGGGGCGATGCAATATTGAAGGAGGAGCGCAACCTGGTCTTCTTGAAAGCAAAGACCGACACCGAGCTCATGGCCGTACAAGCCGGCCAAACTCATGTCCCAAGGTATTTGAAGTGTATGTATATCCTGTCTGCCGGTGATCTGCTGCTGACACATCCCAGCACCCACCGATCCTGACTTCACCCACACCTTGACGCCTACGCGCTCTCTTCTCTTCCGTTACTCCGCCCTTACCTTCAATGCTCACCTGCTACATCTCGATCCCGCATACGCCCGAAACGTCGAAGGCCACCGCAACCTTCTTGTGCACGGCCCGCTCACACTCACGCTGATGCTTCAGACGTTGACCAGGCATCTTTGGTCACCAAAAGTTAACGCAGAGGCTGAGATTGTGGAGTCGGTTGCTTACCGCAACCTGGCGCCACTTTATTGTGACGAGAAGATGCGCATTCGTGTAAAGAGGAAGACAAGAACGGGCGCCGGGAAGGCATGGGATGTTTGGATTGAAGGACCTGAGGGCGGCATGGCTGTCAAGGCAATTGTGCGTACAGTCAATCCACGAAAGAAGGCTCTCTTTACAGAGCGTAAGGTCAAGCCTACGACAACGACATCATCACTAGACGTTCAAACAGTCGCCGTCCAAGCCCAGGATAGCTCCAACGCCTTGAAGCAAGAAGACTCGAGCACAGAGCAGGTGTCTCAGCTCTTGCACGAGGAATGCCAAAACCTCTCGCAAACAGATGAACCCGTAACGACGCGCAGCCAGCGGAAGGCGTCGACAAGACGGAGTCTACACTACCTCTACTCCCCCTCTTCTCCCCTGTCGATCCGTACTTCTCCACCAACTCAGGCTGAACAATCGTCGGGTTTCCACAAAACCAAGAACACGTCACAACAACTACAACTTCCTCCTCGATTCTCTTTGTTCCCTTCTCCAGATAAGCCACAGCAAAACCGGAAGCAGCGCCGACGGGAGTACCAGAAGGTTAGGAAGATTGAACAGGTTAGTATTAGGAAGATGGGGATCAAGCTGGGGAGCGAGGAGAAGCAGAGTAAGCAGAAGATGAAGCATTTCAAGAAGGCGTTGAAGGTGGCGACGCTTGCTGCGGGGAAGCGAGAAGGGCGCAGGGTGCAGGTGGATGGGGAGGGGAAGGGGAATGAAAAGGGTGCTGAGTGAAGGGTTATTGAGAGGAGTAGAAGATAGATGGAGTGTATTGTACGTGTATTTCTTTATTGAAAACTGAAGTGGATCTTTGCAACGTCAGCATACGCATGAAAGTAGTCAAGACAACTTAGAGAGTCGTAGTCGGTATACGACTAACCACGACGCACAATCTTCACACTCCTCATTCCCCCACAACCGCAACCCCCAACCTCCCCTCTGTAACCGCGTCCGCAAACTCCCCCACGCTCTCCCCCCGCTCATCCAAAACCCAATCAATCGTCTGCCCGAGCGTCGCGCCGTTATTCTCAAACCACCCACCCAACAACCTCACATATCCCTCGACCATACCCTTGAGCGGCGCGTTCTCCTTCAGCCACAGCACCTGCTCTGGATCGAGCTTCATGTAGTCCTCGATGACATAGTAGTGGCTTATATCGTCGCCCCAGCCCTCTGCGCCGACGTCGTGGCTGGGGTGCAGAGCGTATTTGGTCGCGGGCGACGAGGCGTAGCGCGGCGTGTATGACGGGGTGCTGTTGAAGTGGCTCCAGAGGGTTGTGGAGGGTGTTTGGTTGTTGAAGGGGTTGTATGCTGCGTGGCTGGGTGCTGGGGCCGGGTAGTTGAGGCGGATGTTGAAGAGGAGGGAGTGGTCATTGTTGGGGTGGCGTTTTTTAAACTTGCGCGCTATGGTGCCGTTGCTGGGGCAGATGTTGTTTTGGACTACTTCGCGGATTACGGCCGTGGTGTCTGCGATTTCGCTGATTTCCATGGTCGACCAGTTGTGTAGAAGAGCGGCGCGCTTTTGGATTATGGGGCGTGTGACGCGGGATTCACGTGGGTGGAGGGCGTTGTGGAAGGCGCGCGAGTACAGCCAGATACGGTATATGGCTCGTCGCAGACGATACTGTTCTTCGCTGGTGAGGAGACGGCGGTTCTCGTAGTTGTGTTTCCATTTCTTGAACGGGTAGATGTCGCACCATTTCGTGGCAATGCGGCCAGCATGCACCATCTGCTTGAGCAAGGCGAGAGAAAAGGGGACAGTGCGGATAATGTGCGCTGGCTGGCTCGAGTTGTGGGTGAGCAGCTGCGTGAGGTCCAACAGAGGACCATATTGGGCTTCAGCAGCATGCTCGAGGATGGCGAGCCGTTGAGAGCAAAGCGAGATGTTGCGGAAGCGACGACATGTTGTTGACAGCGCGAGGACATCATTGACAGAGCTGCAGGAGAACAGAATCTGGATGACCAGCTCGGTGGCGAGGTCTTCGAACAGCATGTCGGCTGTGGGTGGTAGATGTGCACCTTGAGATGGTCTGCGGTGGTTCGAGTACCAGCGAACCGAATGTCGAGTTAGGACTCGGCACTCCTGCCCAAGTAGGCTCCTATTCTTTGTGCTGGCTTCTTTGCTTGGTAGTGATATACCGTGGTCGGTTTGAAGCTGTAGTCTGCTTCGATCCTCGGAAAGCTCGTAAGGCTTAAGAGATAGAGACCCCTCCGTTGGGGCTATGGGTAGAAAACGCGACATTGAGGAAGAACATGCTGAACCCTGTTGCGAGCTCTGACGAGCTGCCTGCTGTGGTGAAGGACATTGCGTGTGGACAAGGAGTCAACGTCGCGTCCCGTCCATGGGCGGTGATAGTAAATACGCGCTAGCGACCCCAGAAATCGGCGCGCCCCAGGTCCGATGTCGTCAGTGCGTGGAGACGCGCAACCAACACTGTAGGCAATCTACGCACCGCTTACACACAGCGAGCTACCTGAAGCTTGAGACTGTATAGTCGGAAAATGTACCCTCCCAACACGACCAACATCGAGCTCTCGCCCCTCCTCCGCCTCCCTATCGAGCTTCGCCGCCAAATCTACCTCTCCCTCCTCCCCCGCACGCTCAACCTCGCGGTGCGATACCAGCGGCCCGCCGACCCGACTCCACGCGCCGAATACAACCTGACCTTCGTACGGCAAAGCGCCTCCAGCAATGGGTCGTGGAAGATGCAAAAAACGGCGCCCAAGTCGGACCGCGAGACAGGCAACGACATAATCTGGCGGCGCGGATGCACTTCGCTGCTAGCCGTGAACCAGCAGATGCACGAAGAGGCTGCAGACATGCTGTACGGCGAGAGCACTTTCGTGGTCGACGTCACGTTTGACAAGGTTGCGTTTCGCTACCGGTGGCGCACCGAGAGTGGGTTGACGCCTAGTAGGCAGATTGACTGGCTTGAGCATTTCAGTCAGCGGAATTTGCTGCGCGTCAAGGACTACGTTGTGAATGTGGAGAGCGTGGATGATTATACGGGCATGATCAAGTATAATGTGGGAGGCAGAGGGCTGCCTGCGGGGATACGGGCAAAGGTGAGAGAGCTGGTGGATTTATTGGTTGCGGTGAAGGGGCTGAGGAGACTGGAAGTGCATTTGATTGACGGTGATATGAGCAGGCACAGATTTCCGAGTGGGAGGGTGCACAGAGTGCAGGATGAAAGTCACTACAAGCAGACACAGACCGTGTTGGATCCGTTCGGGGCGCTGCGTGGGGTAAGACAAGTGCAGGTCACGGGCGTGAGCGAAGAGTATGCCAAGGCGTTGGAAGCAAGCATGGCTGCGCAACGAGGAGCAGCACACGCGTAAGATATCTTTTGGGTATAATGGTGTACAGCAACATCTATGCGCACCCACCCAGCTTGGTGACCGTACAACCTGCGCCAGTAGAAGATGAGGAAACCCGTAAACGCCATGCTTTTGCCAGACCATGATGGAAACACTATGCGAAAAGTACCTGGTCGCTGAGCGGGTCCTTTGCCTTCTTGAGACCTCCGTGCGATGTGAGGCCGAGGTCTGCGCGCCGGTTCCTCGTATCCCTCTGGGCCTCTGTGCGCGTGTTGAATCGGCCGGCCTTTGCCTTGAGCAGGTCTGAACGGATCTGGTTGGGCGACACAAACTCCTTGTTCTCGTAGATGATGGGTCCGCCGAAGCTAGACTCCTGGATAACGATGGGGGTAAGGACGAAGCGGGGGCCAATCTCGACTAGGCTGACGTCAAAGTCGGAGCTCTTGCCCTTCTTCTTGGACACCAGCTCGTCAACATCCATGTCGTCTCCATTAACTGGCTTCTTCTTGCCTGTCTCGGACTCGTTGATTTGGTACACGCGGATCCAGATCTTTCCGTCTGCCACTGTGAAGCCCATCACGTGGTCTACGAACGGCTTGGTCTTGCGAGAGTTCTTGGGAACACCAAAAACCTGGGTGAAAAGCTCTTTGATGACGCGGAGGTGGGCCTGCTTGTCGAACCCGGCGTCGAAAGAAAGAATCGGCCTGGATCCCTTGAGGCAGTTGCCGATGAAGTTAAGTTCCTCCATGGTGTGCAAGTTCTGGAGATGCATCTTGACGGTGGGACCGTTTGGCGGCTTGCTCATCCAGCAGTAGAGATCCTTTCCTTTCCTGGCCTCGAAGAAGAGGATGTTGTTGCAGTTGTAGAGTTCTGTGATCAGTCAGTCACGTAATCAGTCGGTGTGGTGGTTATGTTTCTGAGGAGTGAGAACATGCACCACGTGAGAACAGCGATTCTTACCAGCCATTTCGTTCAGTTGGTAGAGCTTGGTCTTGGAGTCGAACTTTGCCTCTTTCCGGCTGTGGGGCCTGAATTCAATTAGCATCAACTACTTAGCATGATTGAAAGCCTCGACAAACATCAACGAGTACAGATCCTGAAGCAAATGGCGATGGCGGAATGTGACACCTCTGGAGCTCTGTTCAGCGTTAGCTTTGCGCCCTGCCCTTGGTTTGAGGCGCAAAACGTACGAGGATGAGGACGCGCTGCTTGTTCCTCTTCTCGCCCGTGGGCTTCTCCTCATCACGGTCGTTGCCGGACAGTTGCTTGTAAACGGCGGCCATTGTGATATCAGGTGGACGATGCTGCTGCTGCGGTGCTGGTCGGGGTCGCAACTTTTGCCAGCGTTCGAGAAGTTTGATGCCAAGCGATTATTTTAGGTGGGTCTGCAGGACTAGCGCGCTTTGGTCACCCTGGTGCGGGTCGCGCCTCCATGATGGAGTGGGCCAATGAGCTTCGAGAGTGCAACGCTCGTCGACCCCATGCCGGGCAGCCCAGGTGGGTGGGTGTTGCTCTCGTGTCGCAGCCGAAGACGGGTGGGCGGCGAGGAATCATGCGCAGGACAAGCGATCTCATGTCTGATCTGATGGATTGGCCATGGTTGCGCGTGGACATGGGCGTTGGCGGGCGTGCTAGACTCGGCGAAGCTCTCGCGAAAGCCAACGGCGGAGAAGAGCAGGTGGACGGGGCCTGAGAGCGGAGGGGAAGCAGCAACACTGAATGCAGCTCGGCCCTGGCAAGACGGGACACGGGATGCAGATAGACGTGAATTCACAGGTGCAGAGGGGTGCAGACGGTCATGTCATGGAGTCGAAGTGTGTGCAGTGCATTCATTGGCCGTGGTGCTACGGCGGGCGTGTATCTTCACGCAAGAGGGCAGGACGGAGCGGGCTCAGGCTTTGTTGACGAGGAGCTAAGCTGACAGGCAGAGGCTCCGTGTGAGGCAAGATCCAAGGTCCAAGGTCCAAGGTCCAAGGTCCAAGGGCCAGCACCGAGCCCCATCCTCCCACCACATCGCCGCCGTCTGCTGCCTCTGTCGCAGTACTCGCCGCAGCATCACCACCGCCCACGGGAGCCTGCGCGCAACAAGACGCCGCGCCCAGCCCAGCACAGCAGATCCACGTCTTGCCGTGCCCGTGACGAGCGGTCGCCGCGCGCACCTCGCAGCCAAGCCATCGAGCCATCAAGCCGTGTCGCTGTGTCGCCGTGTCGCTGCGTCTCTGCTGCCGTTGGCCGATGAGTGCGCAGAGCAGGCCGAGCTGAGTTTCTGCTGCTGATGCGGCTGCTGCTGTTGGTGTTGCGCGACCATGCACGCCTACCCGCGCGAGAGAACCATGACCGGGCCCCAAGGGGAGGCCGTGGCAGCTTACCACCAGACCCCGTCGCCGACGCAAACACCAGCTGCTTTTAGCACAGGCCGACCACAACCACCACCGCATCACTCCCCCAACGCCGTGCCCTTGCCGCCCCAGCACGCCAGCCACCATCACGCTGCCCACCCCCATCCCCATCC